>PVJI01003559.1:0-122015 GCA_004026765.1 Micronycteris hirsuta
GCTGGCATAGCTCAGTGGATTGAGTGCTGGCCTGCGAACCTAAGTGTCGCTGGTTCAATTCCCAGTCAGGGCACTTGCCTGTGTCGTGGGCCAGGTCCCCAGTAGGGGGTGCATTAGAGGTAACCATACACTGGTGTTTCCCTCTCTCCCTCCCTTGCCCTCTCTAAAAGTAAATAAATAAAATCTTAAAAAAAAAAAAGAAAAAGAATGGGTTGGCAGTTAGAAGTACAATATCCCTGACATGTGAAAAGGGCTTGTGCTAGAGCTGCCCTACAAAACAATTAATTCATTAGTGTATCTGCATTATTGGAAAGAGGGGAAGCTCTTTCAAGTTTCACAAAAGAAAACAAAATGGATGGAGGGGCAGGTCACTCCTAGGAGTGGCACTGGTCCTTTCAGCCCTTGGCAGAAGTGTCCAATGACCCACTTCAGCCCATCACATGCCCAGTGATAACAGGACCAGCGCTGCACCTGGCGCCTCTTACCGTGCTCAAAATGTTTGACGACCAACACCGTGTCCCCCGAACACAGCGTTCACTGTTAAAATGGGTCAAACTCATACAGCACAAGTAGCTGCGATCTCTTGGAGTCAAGTTTTCTGCGTACAGAAGATTGCAGTTTCACTTGCTGCCCCGGCCCTCCCTTCCTCTCACATGCTTGCTCTACGTCTCAGCGGCCCTGCCAGGAATAGCCGAGGGAAAGACCACATCTGAAAGGTGCTGGGACATACCAGACCATCTCACTCCATGTACAGCTCTGACTGATTGGTTTTTCTGCCCCTCGACCATTCAGAGGAGGCCTGAGCATCACCCAGGGGCTTTTCCCATCTCTGCTCTCTCTGTCACTCCTCTGTGCAGACACTTGCGTCCCTACCTTTCATCCCTATCACACACACAACCATGAGCTGGCTCTACAACGACACAGATCCTGTGATCTAGACCCATGGGCTTCAGGATGCTCCTCCCACGACTGGGGAGCCACAGGCCTGATCTAAGAGAGTTGTGTCACCGACCTTCAAACTTTCCAGGCAAAAAGTCAGCAGCCCGGGCCTTCCGTTTCTTCTTCTTCCTCGTGCCACCTTCTGCAATGGGAAGGGGTTCACTGCTGCCCATCTCTGGGAGGAAAGAGGAGATGGAAGGGAGATAATCACTGCACTGATCAAGCTGTAAGTTTACCCAGAAGGAAAAAAAAGGGGTGGGAGGAGACCCAGGAGCTTTACACTGATGGTTTTTAAACATCTGTGAGGACTATTGATTTGTTTTGACCCAGGAGGCAAAACAAAAGGCAAAAGCATCAGAGGAGATCATTAACCTTGGAAAGAAACTCAGACAGACAGACTAGATTAAAAAAAGGATAGCAGAAGCCTGTTTTAACCAAGCTCATTAGCACATGGATTTAGATCTGCCACCAATCAAACTATAGTCCCCAAACAGAACAATGAATCCATAAGCAGAACCCCACCTGTGACATCCTCCAGCTTCAGCAGGAGAAAGACAGGAAGGAGGGTGACGTTGGGCGGGGATCCATGCAAATGAAATCATGATTAGTAACATTCCTATGAGGATGGCACAGGGATTCAAAAGGCCTTCAGTGGAGGCTGCCTCCTGAAGGTACAATAGAGCAGGGGATGGGTTTGAGGATTAGATTACTTCCTGTCTAAGGGCACAGACAGTACCTATGGAGCCACCGCATACTTTTCTCTCTGTTCCTTTTTTGAGAGGATGCAGGTAGGTCTATTCAGAAGTCTGCAGTTGATAGGTCTACACCAGGCTTCTGGATGAGGTCATTCATTGCAAAAGCATTATTTTCTCTCACTGGCAAGCCCCTGGTACCCCTTGTTACAGGGAAGATTTGGGAGGCAGATATTCGAATACGAGACAGGTTGGGCAGGAAAAAGTAGGGACAGAAAGAATAAGCAGGAGACTGAGAAGGGGAAAGAGAAAAGGAGGAATAATGAGCCAGTACCCAATCACTGTACTGTTTCTAAGACACTCTAGTAGGGCCTTCCCCTGGTAAAGATAAATTACTTATAGAACATGTCATGGCCCTGATCCAGAGTGGAGCCTTAATACTCTTTGCCTGCAGTTAGAAATAATAAGATTTCTCTGAAGTTTCTGGGTCTAAATCCCCACCAGGGTGATTAAACCTTTACATCCTTCTAAAATAGAGGCACTGAAGTGCTGATGGGGCATGCAGTGTGAAAGACTTGTAGACCAACCTTCCACAAACACAGGCTCTGGGTTGTTGGATTTTTTTTTTTCTGAGAGATTTTGAAATGGAAGCTGGCTCTTTGCCCACTGAGGGAAAGGCCCACTCTCTTCTCAGAGGACCCCAGCTGAACACGATCAGAGAAATGGCAAGTCTGCTCAGGAAGATTGATTAGAGCCAATGCACGGCTTCTATGCTGTTCTCGGGAGCCAGTACACAACAGCCGTTAAGAGAAAGCACACAGAATGACGGCCCTTTCAACACCACAATCCAGAAAGCATGGTTAGGCAGCCAAGTGTCTGACAGCTCAATTTGGGTGCATTCTTCCTTCCATTTTTAGGATCTAATGACAGCAGATTTCAATTATACTTTACAGAACAGATAAACACATGGATAAAACGAATCCACAGAGAATCTCAAAATATTACTCTAGCCAACAGCTTCAAGCACAAGATATATCTAGTGCAACATGCTTTGAATTCAAAAACTTAAAACTAAGTATCAGCACCCCAATATCCATCCTCTCCAAGGCATATTAAAAGGAAAAAAGCTTCTCATCACAGGAAGAAATTCTACGGTCATGAAACACAGGGTCACTCATTTTCAGGAGCTCAGGGAGAGGGCACTGACCATTTGGACAGCAGGCTGAGAAGGAGGGACCATTGTCCCTCTGGCTCTGCCTCTGTGTGTCATCTAGTGTCAACCCTTGTCCCCATCTATTTTCTTGCCAGCACCACAAGCCAAGTGCAGAGTGGACAGATTTTGGATTCACTTCTCTTTCTCCATCCCCTGCCCACACTCTGATGGAAGGTCTAAGGACAAGCAAAACAGCCAACAGGCAGGCAATGCGGGAGCAGCAAGAGGGCCAGCGGCTTTATAATTCACAGGGGATGCTCAGACATACTTACAACTCTAGCTAGAAAACCCTGTTAGCTACAATTTATACTTGGTTTTTACCACAGTAGGGCTGAGGGAGCCTCTTGTGGAAGCAGCATACCTCTGAGCACTGCTGCACACTCAATATTAGATTTTATGGTTTCACACACACAAAGATAGAGTACCTGGTCTATTCTGCATGGATTTCATTGGAAGAGGGTACGCCAGAAGGGACAAATGGTTAAGACTTTCCTTGGAGACAGACCTTGCTGAAGGAGAGTTGTTTCTGAAACCAGGAAGAAAAAAATGCAGGAAGACAGTGAAGTGAAGAAACATGCTTAGCTTCCCTGTTTACACTGAGGGAGGGGGAAGGGAGAGGTGTCATAATCTTACCACGGGTTGACACTTTCCTCCCTGGAGCCTGTCCACACACTCTGTTTTATCACAGACAGTCCACCTGCAGCGACCGTGGGGCCTTAACTCATTACGCAGGCAATCATTCGATAAAAGAGTCCCTAGAGGGCAAGGTTCCACAACCAAGCGGGCCTTTGGCTCACCTCCTTCCCTCCGACTGAGTTAAGGTTCATGCAAACACTCGTAGGCACCATGCGAATAGATGCTATTACTGCACAGAACTAGAAGTCAGTGCTCCATTCTCTGCTCCCAAACACCCTGCTAGAAACTGAATCAGAGCACTGATTTTATGTGGCCTTGAGATCTCCCCAATGTTCCTAACCGCCAGGACTGTCACCTGTTCTTCTGTGTATCTCCTATCAGTCAGACTTAAACCAGCCATCAGAAAACATGCACTGAAGGGAAAACGATATAAAATGATGCACATACTACATGTTAGGTCCATGCATGTCCCCCAAGCCCTTTAAGTACTGAGTGTAGATACTGAAAGAAATTTGGGCACATATTTGCCCTGGAGACAACAGAGTAAAGCTATTCAGGTTTATGAATTCCCTGATAAATTTCCTCTCAGAAAGAATACTGTGACCTAAAAGGTCTTTAACTTTCTAGGAAGAAGCCTGGTCCATGCTATAGGATTGGGTAATGTGTCTATTATTTCAGAGAAGGAAGTGGACACTTCTTTTCTGTTTTCAGACTGAATCTAGCTGGTGTGGAGGCTCCTAGCACTTCCACTGCCTCCTCCCCTTGCCTTTGTCTTGGGCAGGGTTCTGGGGTCCACCACTTGTGTATTGGTGGAGGTGGAGCTGGAAAGAAAGCACACTGCTGATAGGGAAGGCACATTGGCATCAGGAGACCAAACTGAGAGTCCTGGTGCAGATAGTACCAGACATAGCGCCAAGACTCAATTATTTTGCCTCTTAGAGGTCTCTGTTTTCTTATTTACAGAGTGGTCTGAAAATAATACCCGCCTTTTCCAGCAACCCTGTGAGGACTCAAAGATATACTTACTATAAATGTGCTTCAAAAAAACACGTGTATGCATACATAACAGATAAGAAAAACTATACAGAAATACACAGCTCTGGCCGGGTAGCTCAGCTGGTTAGAGCGTCACCCCAATACGCCAACGCTGTGGGTTTGATCCCTGGTCAGAGCACATATAAGAATTGACCAATGAATGCATAAATAGGTGGAACGACAGATCAATGTTTCGCTTTCTCCCTCGCAAAAATCAATCAACCAATAAAAAAATGTTTAGTTAAAAAAATACACAAATATATTAATACTACTCTAATTTGAAACAGTGCCTACTATGTGCCAGGCACTTATAGACATTATCTCTAATTCCTACAATGATCCTAAATGGTAAATGTTTCACCATATTTCAAATGAGAAAACCAAGGCTCACAAGCTGAATTATCTACCAGATGTCAGACATCTAGTTAGTGGTTTACCTGGGATTCAAACTCCATGCTGCCTTTCCAAGGCCAGGCCGTTTCTAATCTGCAGTAGTTTTCCCTGCATGCTGGGGCGATTTTTATTTTCTTCCTTATGTTTTTCAGTATTCTCCAAATTGTACAATAAAATGTATTACTTTTTATACCATTATTGTCACATGTTATATTTCAATAAAATACATAATAATTTTTCTTCAATGCACACTGGAATTTAGAATCTGATTATACATTTTTAAAAATTATATCTAGATTGAAATTCAACATTTGATGAAAAAAAAGTTTCAGGAATATTGGTGCCTTGAAGATATTTTTTATAATCCTGAAAGACAACATATTCCATTTTAATTTTTGTCTTTTTAAATGCTATTTTTAAAAAGGAAAAATGTAAAAACAAAAAAATGCATTGAACATTCAAGTCTGAGAGACACCAGTTTAAATCCTGGCTCTCTGCATGAGCTTTGGCAAGTTGCTTAGTTTCGTTGAATATCAGCGTCTTCATATACAAAATGAGGTCACAGGAAGGCCTGGGCTGCTTATATCATAAGGTTGTTGTATCAAAAAAGAACCTAGAAGTGAAAGCACTCCTGACTTACTCATTATGCACATACCGTATTTACTGAACACCTAACTGTCTAGTACTAGACAGTGAGGATACAAGAGAAGATATTGTTTATGTCCTTATGGAACTTAAATCCACTGACATGTAAAACAATTTCAATACAGTGGGACAAGCGCTGTGACAAGGGAGTACCAGGTGCTGTGGAGCAGGAGAGAGGCAGCTAACTCAGTCTGGTAACTACAGGAAGGGACAGCTAAGCTGGCACCTGAAGGATGAGTGGGAACTGGCCAGGGCGGAGGTTGGGGAGAGGCAGAGGAAGAACACATGCTAAGGCCTGAAGGAGAGGCAGAATGGCCAGTTAGTGCCACTGCAGACGGTTCAGGCTTGCTGGACCAGAGAATATGTGGGGCAGTGACAGCAAATCAGCCAAAGCAGTAAGTAGAGGCGGAGCATGTGCAGTCTCGCCATCATAGTGTGGTCATCGTCATCTACCGTAATACATGTTTCTAGTACTGAGCATAAGTTGACCTTGTTTTCTCCATTAAAGTAAGAGTAGGAATGGATGTTCTCCTTTCTTGTAAAATCTGTTAGTCAATAAGTATTCATTGTACTGTTAGTGTAGTAGCTGTTAAAGATACAGACCCAACAACCAACCTGCTCCTGCATGGGGAGAGGGCCCGGAGAGCTCACAGAGCAGATGGAGTCTCACCCAGCAGGACTAGAAAGGCAACAGGTATTCACGACATGCAAGTACTGATCTCCCCTCGCAGCTAACTCCAAAGCCCATCTTCTGAAAGAACTGTATCATTTCTCCAGGGAGTCTTATGAGCCACAGTGCTCCAAAGCCACCAGTTCCATTCTCCATGTTTCGGCAGAGCCTATAGAGAACTAACCAGCTCCTACAGCAGCAGGTGGTGTCAGATGATCTCTGTCCCACTAGGAACGGACTTTGTGGGCTAACAGTTTGGCTATCTCAGCTCACGTTCCTCTTCCAACCACCCTAGAGTTCTCTTCGAGGTCTATGATTCACTCCTCTTCCCACTCTCTAAGACTTCTTTCCCTCAGTCACAGGAGTTTTCTAGAGAAGAAATAGTGGGTAAGAGCAGGCTAAGGAGTACAATGATTAATTCAGCTCTTTTCTCATTCATCACCTGGCTGAAGGCCCCAAAACAAATGGAAACTGAGAAGATGAAAGGAAACAGAGGCAATGAAAGCACGGGGGATGGACACTCCTAAGGCACAGGCCCAGACTAAGAAATGTGAGGCAGAGGAGGAGGTCTCAGGAGCGGCCAGGGGGACTGAGCCCAGAACATTTACTCCTCTTAAGTCGTGTGATAGCAGTCAAAGTAAACATTACTACTACAAGTAGTTACAGTATGCACACGCTTATATGGTGCTTACCATATGCCAGGCAATGTTCTAAGCACTTTATAAATACCACATTTTACATATACTAACTTGCCTAATCATCACAACTCTATGAGGTAAGTATCATTATTTTCACATATGACAGATGAAGAAACTGAGGGACAAGGGGATTAAGTAATTTGCGCACGGTCACATAGCTAGTGAGTGGCAGAGCTAGGATTTAAATCTAGATAGTCTGGCTCAGAACTCAAACTTTAAACTATTACACTGTATTTAAACATTAATGCTGAAAGCAGAAGGGGGTAGCCAGTCAGAGTTAACCAGACACCAATGAGAATGCTTTTAGTTAGAAACCTCAACACAGAAATTCCCTACTGATGTGCTGTGAATGAGATATTGATCCTCTCGTCAGGCTGAACGATACCATTTTCCATGTGTGCTATGATGTCAAAAAGGTGGTCTGCTCGCTCTAGCTTACATAAATGCAAGGGCATTATACCACTTTATTATTATTATATTAATCTGAAACCTAACTTATCAGAAGTTTCTTCTTGCTCTAAGATAGCTTTGTATTTTGTGTTTTGGAATAGAGTGTAGAAGAGCTACGAACCAGTCCAACCACATTATTTCAGGGCAGTTCTTGTATCAGGTACAAGGTTACATTCTTTTTCTGCCAGACCTATTAGTCGGCTGATTTGGTTTCTGATGATGTCATTACTACGTAGGGGACAAGGTCAAGGAAAGGGTACACTCAAACAGAAGCTAGTCAAATTTAACACACGATGGATGAGAGGAGCCACCTGCGAAGTCAGCCCAATCAAAGGACAGGACAGTGTGTAAGCGTGGTTTCAGGGGCTAGGGCATTTCACGGGTTTCCCCAAGAGCCCTGTGTGCAGTAAGGCTAGGCAGCATTAGGCAGACCGCAGTGTCTCGCTCAGCCACAGTAAAAGAAATCTGAGGCCCGCTAAGGTGCCAGCAGGGCAGTGATTCACAACAGGCCTCAAACAGAGCTGGGGTAGTAAGATTCTCTGAGGCGAGAGGTCTAGATTCAGGCCCATCTTTTTCCCCTGCTCTGATTCTGGGATCACGAGCAGCCTTCAGAGCTGTCACTGCATCTGCTGGTGGGAGGAATGACAAGAGAAAGGGCGAGAGGGGCAAAGAAAGTGTGTGTTTAAAAAATAGCAAGCAGAAAAACAGAATTACCGTATGATCTAGCAATCCCACTTCTGGGTATTTATCCGGAGAAAACGAAAACACTAACTCGAATAGGTATGTGCGCCCCCATGTTCAATGCAATACTTACATTATTTACAATAGCCAAGATATGGAAACAACCTAAATGTCCATCGATGAATGCATGAATAAAAATGTAATATATATGAGTATATATATGTATGTGTGTATATATGTATATATATTATACATACACACACACACTGGAATATTATTCAGCTATAAAAAGAATAAAACCTCCCGGCTGGTGTAGCTCAGTGGATTGAGCGCGGGCTGGGAACCAAAAGGTCCCGGTTTGATTCCCAGTCAGGGCACATGCCTGGGTTGCAGGCCAGGTCCCCAATGAGGGCCATGTGACAGGCAACCATACATTGATGTTTTTCTCCCTCTCTTTCTCCCTCCCTTCCCCTCTCTCTAAAAATAAATAAATAAAATCTTAAAAAAAAAAAAAGAATAAAACCTTGCCATCTATGACAACATGGATGGACCTTGAGAGCATTATGTTAAGTGAAAAAGTCAGAGAAAGACAAATCTGGTATAATCTCACTTATATGTGGAATCAAAAACAAAAACAAAAATAAAATAAAAACTAAGCCCATAGGCACAGAGAACAGATTGGTGGTTGCCAGGGGGGTGTCGTGGGGATGAAATGGGTGAAGGGAGTCAAGGTACAAACATGCAGTTATAAAATAAGTCAGTCACGGATGTCACACACAGCTGGGAGACCGTAGTTATTAGTACTGTCCTGTGTATCTGAAACTGGCTGAGAGGGTAGATCTTAAAAGTGCTCATCACAAGAAAAAAAAAATTCTGTGACTACGTACGGTGACAGATGTTAGCTAGACTTATTGTGACCATTTCACAATGCATACAAATATTGAATCATTACGTTGTACACCTGAAATTAATGTATGTCGATTTTACCAAAAAAAAATGATAGAAGCAGTAGTAAAAGACAGTGTAAAAGGCTGAGAAAGGCAGGCGACGTCGGATCACCCAAGCCTGTGGCCTGCAGGGCCCCCCAACATCTGGTGCCTGTCTGCTTTCCAAACGCACTAACGGTCAGCAATTCTTTCGAGTAAAAATGAAAATACTGGGCAGCTCAGCTTGCAGTTCAAACATCCCACACGTGCTTCTCCTTGCAATTACTTGCTGTAGGGGCAGCGAAAGTGCTTTCTGAGCATTCCCATTATGTCACACAAAATATTAAAAAGATGTATACTCAAGGGTTGAGATTCAATAAAATTAATAATTTTACTGCTTAATCAAGGACATTCGTAAGTGAAATGGCATTGAAAAAACCCAAAAACCCTGAGTGCAGTGAAGAATGCAATGACTGCTAGCATAGTTCGGAGCCACGGACTTGATTTATGCTCAGGCACCAGCAGTGCTGCCTGCGGTTGCTTTGTAACAACAGACAACATCTTGGTACAACTATGAAAATAGCTTTGACATTGTAGATACTCTGGAAGGATTTCTAGGGCCCCTGAGCCTTGCAGAGCACACATGTGAACCACTGTACCTCACGACAGGGAGGGACTGTGTACAACTCGATCGTGCTTTAGGGCCATCGAACTGGCCGCGATGTACGGAACGAACTGGAGGCTGGAGAGGGACTGGAGGGTGGACTGAGGCTGCTGCAACCACCCGGAGGAAGGCAAGGAAGGCCTATAACTAAGGCAGGGATAGAAAAGAAGAGAAAGAAGTAGAAGTGGTCTTGCCAAATGACTGGAGATGGACTCAGAGCCTACTTCCCTCCGTGTCTAATCTCTCTATCCCCTCTGAGCCAGGCACAGAGGAGGACCTCAATATATGTTTGTTAACCAAAGCCACATAACCCCAAGAGCAGCAGGACCATCAAGGAAAGGGAGAATTCAGGAAGGGAAGCTTGTTGGGGATGGGGAGCCATGGAAGACAGCGAGCCACTGCGAAGCTTCAGAGGAAGAGCGACACAGCAGCAAAGCATGAAAACTCGCAAATTGGGCTAAGACCATTCTCACCCAGACCTTGTCTGACTCAATCTACAAATGAGGCATTGTTTATAACCTGCCAGGCATGACAAAACCTCAGGTTAGAATGTGATATAGAACACTTCAAAATGTCATCGGATGTGTCACATATAAGTTTAAAAAAAACCCTGAAAAGATACATCTCAAGCCATTTTAATAATGGTTTCTTTGGGAGAATAACATTGGGTGGAGACAGAATTTTCCTTTTTACACTTCTGCTTTATTTCATTTTGTTTTGTTATGATACAGCTGCTTTATAATTAAAAGTAAATAAGTATGTTTTACTTACTGCACGGTTTTCCTTATGAGCCTCTCTACCATTTTATTCTGGTATAAATGTGCTTCTCCCTATTAAGTCACTGTCTTAGGCATGGCAAGCAGCCCAGCTAACCCTGGCTGCCCAACTGAATACTGAAATCTCTGACTGACTCCTTCCTCTGGAAATAGATAATTTCAACCTGAAGTAATCTAAAAGTCTACGTAAAATTGTATATCCAATCTTACCTATTGGAAACTCTTGCCCAACTCTTGGAAAGAAAATCCTCTATAAACTTGAAATTCCAAATAAAATAATGCTTCAGATAGAGGATTTCTGTCTTCCGGCCACAGGCAACGTGTCAACAGTCTCTGTACACGGCAGACATTCTTCAGCTCTCCTCTGCTTCAGCTGAGTCTCTGCTTCATCATGTCTGGCATGAAAGTGGTCTTCAAAAAGCGGAAACGGAAAGCATATCAAAATGCTGACTTCTTTAAAAGAACCAGATTAGATAAAGATCAACCCAGTTGTTCCCCAAACCTACGTGCTACACCAGTAAGGACATACATACAAGGCAATCACGGATTTCCCCAGTCTTTAAAATCGGACATTTGAGCATTTGAAAATGTTCACATTAAGCATTTGATGATTTAATAAGTGAGTAAAAGTTTTCGGATTCTGTTTCCACTGTGGCATTCTAGAGCCAAAAAGACATAACTGGACCTGGATGACAGATATGGACACCTTTGTTTGCTGAGGAGTCTCAGGCGGGAGGTAAAGGCTGACCGTTCTCTGTTGTCCAGGTCTCACGGGGCGGGGGGGGGGGGGGGGCGATAGAGCCAGGAAGATAAAGGAGATTCTGAGAGCAGCAGGTGGCATTCACAGGAACAAAGTTTTATGCCAAATGCATCATTACTGGTAGTTTTCTCTCTGATGAGTTCACTTTCTGTCTGCTGCTATTTTTAATCTCGTGGCTGCAATTATCATGTGTCAAAGTAGATTTGTGAATTTCTCTAAAATATGAATGTGTCCTTCCCCTATTCCCAATGGAAAAGTTCTAAAAATGTAGTTTAAATCTGAATTCTGGGGACCTTGTGCCAAAATTTCTTAAAATAGTTTTCTAACTGGAAGCCGGATGTATTTCACCATTTCCTCAAATCACGTGTCCCAAAATGAACTCATCCCCAACCCCATCCACTGCCTCCTTCCTCCTTTCCCTTCTTCTTTTTCAGATTATATCCTCCTGCCAGTTGCCCAGCAACAGAACCTTTAAATCAATTCTAATGTCTCCTTCTCTTCCAATCTCATACGCTCCAAATATTCAGTCAGGGTTTCCCTCAGCCTGTTATGTAGCTTTTTGAAGAATAGCACCTATTCTTTCTTCAAGGCCCATCACAAATTACTGAAAGTAATTCCATCAATTATAGAAACAGTCCCTGACTCTTTTTTTTTCTACTTCATCCAGCATTTAATTGAACTCACAGTAAACTATTAAAATACTTAGGGCTAGCTAAAATACTTAGAGCACGCATATGTGGCTCTCCCATTAGGCCATAGGCCCCTCAGAGGCAGGAACATACCTTTTTCATCTATGGATCTTTGGCATCTAACACAGCATCTGGCACACACAAAAAGGGGGGGATAGTAAATATCTGAATGAATTACTTCATCTACAAAATATTTCTTTATTATCCAATAGAGAGTGTTAGCACATAGCATAATCCTTCCTATTGTGTTTTATTCCTAAACAAATCTCCATGGCCTAATGAAACAATTTCCAGGGCTCAAAGAAGCTCAGGTTATACTCTCTCTCCTCATGGCCACAACACTTCCAGAGACAACCTTGAACTTCAACTCTTTGCCTTTAGTCTTGCCACGGTATTAAACCTCTTGGTCTCTTCCTTCTTGCTGCCTATCGTAGGGGTTGGCAAATTTGTTCTGTAAAGGGCCAGAGAGTAACTATTTTAGGCTTTGTGTGCTGGATGGTCTCAGACATCGCAACCATTGAATTTTGGCTTTGTCGAGAGAAAACACAGCCACAGACAACACATAAATGAATGACTGTGGCTATATTTCAACAACAATTTATGGAAACTGAATCTTGAATTTTCATGCCACAAAATGTTAATCTTCTTTTGATCCCCCCCCCCAACCATTTAAAAATGCGAAACACATTCTTGCCTGTGGTGTACACCACCACTGGTAGCGAGCCAGAAACGGCCTGCAGGCAAGTTGGCCAGCCCAGCTAATTTCCCCTCCTTGCAGCTCCATTTCTCTGCACACCACTCACACACGCCCTCATTCCACCTCTAGTAGATCTACAGGAAAAACAACCCTCGGAATACCTTTATGAACTTTGTGTTATTCTGCTGTTTGGAGCTACTCTAGGGCTGGGGAGGCAGAAAGCCCATGGGCTTTCCAGCCATTAGGGCCCAGATTCAGACTGTGGCTTTACTTTATACAAATGAGGTAGCCTTGGACATAACACTTATGACCCCTCTGTGCTTCGCTCTCATCACCTACAAAATGGGGGCAATAACATCTATATCACAGAGTTGCTGTGAGAGTTAAATGAGCTAATATATACCCAGTTCATGGCACATTGCCTGGCATATAGTAGGTGCTCAATAAATAGTAACCATTATTCAAACTTGGGATATGACTTGCCAGATCAGCTGTGGCCTTGGAAAGTACTCTGTAAACCACAACTGAGCAGCATGAGGGAATAAACTGTTAGCAAAGTACGAAAGCAAAGATAGAATTTGGAGGTTTTCAGATACATGACGCAGGTTCTAAGTGCTTGGTTGGCTCTGATGCCTTCCAGCAACATTCCAAATTCCTTTGAGCCTCCTTTCCTCCTCAGCAAGAATGTCTGACTCTCAGTCTGCCTGCATCTTCTTAGTGTTCCTTACCAAATACCCAGCTGAGCCCTGGAATCCTTTCCTCATTCTTGCACCTCCTCTTGGCATAGGGCTGCGGAAGGGTGAACGTGGCCAGACCAGACCTACCCGGACTGGCCTGCCACTGGGCCTTGTATAGGTTGGGCACCAAACTCTCTCTCAATTCTTCACAAATTTCCTGGTGTAGAGGGCATAAAATTTCACCCAAGCTGAAGGACTAGCTTTTCTATAGAAGTTTTAGAGGGGAAAAAAAAGCCAAAAGTATACAAAATAAGGGATCCATCATAATGCTTTCGAGACAGAAAACGTCAGTGGTGGGCAGATAAGACGAAGGCTTGTGGTGTCTCTGTCCTTGGTCCAAAAAGCCAGACTTGAACCTGTCACTTCTTTGCTCCAACACCTCCAATGGGTGTCCACTGCATAGGAACCCCAAGCTCCTATGCTGTCACTCAGGCCCCCCCCACCCCAAACTTGCCTAAGACCATTCATCCTGCATTATGCCTTAGTACTCGTCTACAGAAGTCTTGACCTACCGTCCAGGCAAAATGAACTGTTTCTACTGAATTGCCCTCAACAATTTACAGCTTCCCACACTTACGTATAATTCAATCACCTATACCATTTTATTGCACATCTTCCCTTACCCTGTGAGCTAGGGGCAGGGCAGAGACTACGTCGGATTCATTTCTGGGTCCCCTACACCAAGCACAGGGCCTGGCCCAAGGCAAACACTCAATCAATGTGAATAGATGAATAGAAACACCTGAAGTTATTCTTCCCTTAAACTGTTTTAGTTGGACTCATTAGCAGACTAAGCACAGCCTGGGTTATTGCCAGGAAGTACAATAGGAAAACCAAAGAGAAAGAAAAGAAGCATGACCATGAGATCCAAACAATGGAAAATCGGTTTTAAGAGTAAGGTAAAAGAAACCAAGGCTGTTTAGTCTGAAGAAGAGAAGATGAGGCCTAATTTGATTTTGGCTTTAAGTACACAAAAGGTTTTCATGAGAAAGTAGTGACTTCATCCTTCCTCTGTAATCAGAAGGGACTTTTCCGTGTTCATGAAAAATGAAACAAGAAAAATGGCTTAAGTTAATGCCAGAGGGGTTTAAGGAGGAGAGAAAGAAAAACCAAATTAGGTACCACTTTTCCGGAGATACCGTTATTGTACTTTTTGGCAAGTGAATTGGAGGGTCTTGCTTGGTACTTTTGTTGAAGGCTGTGCAAAAGGGAATAAATATGCTGCTGTGGGCCTGGCTGGTGTAGCTCAGTGGATTGAGCGCGGGCTGTGAACCAAAGGGTTGCTGGTTCGATTCCCAGTCAGGGCACATGCCTGGGTTGTGGGCCAGGTCCCCAGTAGGGGCCATGTGAGAGGCAACCACACATTGATGTTTCTCTCCCTCTCTTGCTCCTTTACTTCCCCTCTTTGAAAATAAACAAATAAAATCTTAAAAAAAAATGCTGCTGTGTTCCTGTTTACTGTGGAGCAAGGTGGGTAAAACATACGTCAAGTAAGATTTTCTAACGAGCCAAAGACTTTTCATTGACCCTTTTTCTGTAGGCACTTTCTTTCATGTCATGCTTTGCAATCCTGTGATGGGACAATCTAGTATTTCAAAGTTTCCTGATGGGGCAATTGAAAGAAAGAGAAGGCAACGGTGTCAGAGTAAGATGGTAGGGAAAATGCCAAATAAATATACTTTCTATAAAAATAATATCTAACTAGACATGAATAATAATTGTTTATATTATTACTATTAAAGCTAACATTCGGGGACCTTCTTTGCTCCAGTCTAGTCTCCATTCTGCAGCCACGGCAAACAGCCCAGTCATGGCCCGCAGAGCCTTGAGCACAAAGGAAGAAAGAACATGTGTCTTTGAATCTAATACTTGCAGATTTGGACCAAGCTCTACCACTTACTTGCTACCTGACCTCGAGCAAATCACTTTAATCTTTCTAAGGTATGGTTTCTTTATCTCTAAGTCAGGGATAAATATCCCCATATTACAGGATTGTGAGGATTGACTAAATTATAGTGTGTAAAGCATCTAACATATTGAAAACCACAAAGTACAGCAGACACTTGGTAAATGTGAGTCTTCTTCTCCCCACTCCCTTCTCTACATTTTGGGCACAAACCACCATTTCAGCTTATTTCCACTCCTCACCAACTCCATCCCTCTCTCCCAACACACACACACACACACAAACATACACACGCATGCATGCATGCACTCATGCATGCCTGTTCATTTCCACTAGGCCACTGCTCAAGCTGCTCCTTGTCACAGGAATTAACTTCCTCCAAGGCCCAGCATAAATTTTCCACCTTTAGGAATCCCTCTCTAGGGCCCCTTTGGTCATATTGGGGTTGGTTTCTCCTCCCAAACTCCTACTTTGTTTATATTCTTTACTACATTTACCATAGTCAATCTGATTTCAGTTATTTATGTACTTACCTATCTTCGCAACTACACTGGAAGGAAAAGGCTCTAAGAAGACAATTACTTACAGGAGGACAAGAAATGAGAGGTCTTGTGTATTTCTCAATACCAGGGTCTTGTACACAACAAGACTTCCATCAATATTTGTTTATTGAATCGAATCTTGCTACCCTTGACTGGGAATCTTTACAGAAACATCCTGGATTGAATTTACTCTAAAACTCTACATTTACTGCCTGACTTGATAAACATGCAATTTTTAAAGTATACTAATGTTCTTAAACTAAGCTCCACTATTACCCATGTCAGCCCACGTCATTCCTTTAAACGTTCTTCCAACACACTCTGGACTCCTTTCAAGAATCCCTCCGGGATGTTGTAGACACTGCCAGGGGGATGCCACCCATTCACAGAGGTAGGGTGATCTGGGAACAAAGTCTTTGGAGAACTGTTCCCCTCCAGCTGGTTAGGAGATGACTGCCATTAAAACTATATTAAAAACTAGAGTTGTGGAATTCTAAAGTAGATCTGAATGATTTCTACCTGCTTCAGTTTCCAAATCTATAAAATAGAGTTTTAAGATGTTACATATAAGGCACTTAAAATGGTATCTGCCACACAGTAAGCACTCGATACATGTTAGGTGTATTAACGGTGCAGTAGACTGGAAAATATAAAGAGCCAGGACTTTTCACTTCCAGTACGACTTCTACCACTGTCTGATTCCTTGTGCAATCTCGATCAAGTCCTTTCCCCTCTGGGCCTTTCCCTATCTGTAAAAGTAAAGAGGTAGCACCAGGTGGTTCTCACCCAAGCTCCTTCTACCCCCAACAATGTATTTTTTCTACGAACAACAAAGAACCTTCTGTTCCATATGCTGAAGCTGTTGGCAAGGAAAAATGTGAATGTAGCTGCTGGTTCCCAGATGGAAGGGGCCAAGGCCAAGGACAGGACAATAGATTAGTAGACCCCGTGGGCACTTTTCCCTTTGTGAACTATATCACACTCAGTGCAGGTACCTGAACAGAGCACTGCCTCCCCTCCAATAAAACTCACAGCAAAGGCAAGAGGAGAGCCTGAAAACAAGAGCAGCAATGAAGAGTCCTTTCTTGTGCGGAATACCTGCACTCTCTTGCCTTTGATGCCTGTCATTAGGGCATGATCAGTCTACACCAGGGCTCTCCTTAGGCACCAAGAGAAGGAAAAACACAAAGGCCCATTCTAAACCTGAAAGCTCATAAAACAAAAACCAAAGCCAGTAAATAAAATTTTCACTGACTCATTCAACCACAGACACTGCAAAGGCCTACTATGTACCAGGCAGAGGAGGGATGAAACAGGTACTGTCCCATGCCACCAAGGTACTCGGAGTACACATGAGGTGATATACCCCAAGGCAGACAGTGAACAGAGCTATATTCAAGCTGTGGCCTCTGCCACAGAGGATGGAATGGGAGCAACTAATCCAGCAGGGGAATCAGAGAAGCTTCACTGACAGGTCACATGAGACACGGGCCTTGAAAGATGTGGAGGAGGGAACTCCAGGCAGAGGGAATACGGCAAAAGAACATGCATGAGTAACAAGAAGTAGTTTGTTTTGACTGGGTCACAGGGTGCAGGTTTGGGAGGACAAAGCAAAGCAGGACAGGAGAGAGGTCTGGGAACAGATTGTGGAAGAATGTGCCCATGGGGCTGAGGAGTCCAAACCCTATACGGTAGGCAATGAAGCCGCCCAAAGTTTCTGAAGAGAGCTACAAAATGATGAGAACATTGTCTCAGGAAGGACATATGGGCACCCATAACGAGGATGCAAAAGGAATCGAGTTATTTGATTATTATGGGACCACATCCCAGGAAACCACATGCACAGGAATCCAACAGCTCCTGTTCGCAGAGCTCTCTCTGCCATCGTCCAGCTCCATGCAATCTGACTTTAAGAGGTGCTCACTTGCCAGGCCCTCTACCATCAAAATCTTCTAGAGCACTAGAGTAACAGGCCTTCCAATCAGACCGAAACCAGTTATCCTTCTGGATCACAGTAAGGGAAGAGCTGATGTGGACTAAGTCGGAAAAATGGGTCACCAAAGTCTCCAGCTGGCCCAGCTCCATGTGAAAAAACACTGGCTCTCCACTTTTACATCACTTCCAGCCCAACTCTCTTGAGAGGGGCTGAAGCTAAGGGTAGTGGCTGAAAGCACCTGGCCAATGGCTGAGGAGCCAGTGAGGCCATATATACCAACTGCCCAGCATGGCACTTGGCACGTGGGCAATGGTGAATAAGCATTAGTTCCCTCCTCATTCTGCAAGGTCAGTTCCACCTATAAACCCCACTGAGGCTTCAGGACCTAGGTCACCTCAAATCTCCCCCCAAGGTCTCTTTGAAGTATCCTAGTCCAAAAAGACCTAGTTCATTGTCATAGCACGTGACCCATGTAACTCTATTCAACTTTCACAATGACCCCACTTTGCCCTTTTTGTACAGGAGAAACTAAAGCTCTGAGAGAGGCAATGACTTGCTGGAGGACACAGATAGGAAGCGGCAGAGGTGAGATCTGAACCCAGGACTGCCTGACCCTGACCCGATCACTTCTAACACTTCATTTCTATCCCAAGTGCTGGCCCCGCTGCTGACCATCTGACAGGTAGCCTGAAAACTCCCTCCCTAAGGAGAGAGATTGCACCTGACACTATTCTATCTCCTCACTGTACAGCCACCCGCACATGTCAGGAGCTTTCAAATGAAAACAGTTAACTTTAAAGTAATGTAGTACAAAGATATTAGGAATTCCTCGCGTGAAAAACTACTCTTGATGTTGGACTGCCTGAGCCTTGAACCCGGCCATAGCCTGGCAGGGACTCAGCCTCAAACTGGCCCCAGACTGAGCTCCGAGCTAGGACACCTGTCATAACCCAAGCCCCAACCGGGGACACACGCTGTGCTCTGAGTTCTGCACAGATGGAACCCTGAGGAGACCTTAAATAAGCGTCTCCCTGGCTGATCTCCGCAGCAGAATCGGGTCGTGACCTCGGACAGTTCCGAACGCCCTGATTTCTCCGTTCCAGAGAACAGACTCACTCACAGACCACCCTCCTCCCCCAAATTCCATCTCACTTGCAGGGATACCTCACTGTCTCGTCTTTCCCTCAGCGGACTCGCCACGGCAGCGGTCGCGCGCTGCCCGACCTGCAGCCAGCTCCGCCGGGAACGCGGAAGAGGCGGTACTATACCCGAGGGGGCGGGCGACCGAGAGCAGCGAAGGGGGGCGGATCTGCGCCTGATCTCAGAAGGCTACGCAGAGGGAGACCTTGGGGGCGAGCTTACTCAACTGCGCAGGCGTGATAGAGAGGGGCGGGAAGGTTGCTGGGAAAGGGGTGGGGCTTAGCTCCTTAGATGCTGTCTTTTCAGAGTGAAGGTGGGGAAGCCTGGGAAACACCGGGAGGGAGGAGGCCAGGAAGTAACAGGTGTAATTAACATTTATCGAGAGCTTCTGTACGCCAGGAAGGCATTTTTTAAATGCCTTTTAACATACGGTGATATATGCTGCCAGTCTTCTAAAATGAGAGCTAATTCTGTAAAAAGTCTTAAAAGGTTTGAGTTCCTATAATTTCACCACGGGAGTTTCTCCTGAAGTAAACCATTCCCCCAGTAGTTCAAAATAAAAAGACTTAAAAGTTCATTTCTTGGAGAAAACCAACTGCAAATAAATTAGTATTTCAACCAGTCCCGGTCCTCTCCCAGCATGCAAGTGTGATGAGGCAATGAGAGTGCTGACTTGGGGTTAGTTCAGGTCCTGACTCCGAGTGTGTTTCCTCTGTTGTGAAATGGAAATATCCCTTCCCTGCCTGTCTTAGGACTGTTGTGGGAGTCTGGTGAGCAATGCTAGTTAAAGAGCCTCTTGGATTTCCTTCCTATCATCCATCTGAAAAACATCTGTTCCCGTTCCCCTTCTGGACTCAGTCTCCACATCTGTATGATGGGAGTAGTTCTGGACCATTTGAGAACATTCAGGGCTTTGCTAGATTTCCCAGTCTAGACGAAGGCCAGAGAGGGGCTTCTTCTCCAAGGCATTTGTATTCAGTCACTTCCAGAATCCTGCAGTTCAACCTGAAGGGCCCCAGGTATCCTGACCTCTCCCACCATCACATTCTCGGTCCATTCAAGCTTCACGTCCTTAAATGCCACGCTGGCCTGTTTCCCTCTCTGTTCCCTGAATGTCTCAATAACTAGCTGCTCTTGAGCCACTCAGGCCTCTGTTCCAATCCAGGTTCTCAAAATGGCTATGTCCCCCATACGGAAATCAAGTTCAGTTAACACCAGAGAGGAAGGCTCCGGGGAACTCAGAGGAGGAAGGGCTCAAGGATGGCTCCCCAAAATCAGGTGACGCTCCAGCCATGCTTGTGGCTCCCTCCACGAGACACTACATACAATTCCAGGGAAGTGGAAGTGGTAGCAGGAAACTCCAAAGAAGAGCCTGCAGTGTGCATGGAGGGGCAGCCTTTACTCAATAGGTGGACGCTCTGTCCCAAGGTGGGGAGAATGGCTTGCTTTCTCATTCCCTGCTCCAAATAGTTTTAGGGATCCAGGAAAACAAAGCCTTCCACAGCCTGGCTGCCCAACCAAACTGTCCCTCTACCCGCAATAAATTGCCTCTCCCAGGCCCCTCTCCTGCCAAATTTTGCCCTACGGGGAGGGTTGCTCTTTTCTCTCATCTGTCTTCTCCTTCCTCTCTACCTCTGTTTAGTCTTCTCTAACCATCCCTTAGTTTCTCAAAGCAGTTTTGTGGTGACTTATAAGGTCCAGGCCTTGGCCACACAGTCCTGAGATTATTCTACCCTTGTTGCCTTGGCGTATTTCAAAACACCTATGATCCCAGAGCCTGACCTTTCTAAGAGCCTGAGCTGTCCAGTAATTGAAGAAGTAGTGAGTGATCTGTCATAGGAGGTGTGCAAGCAGAGCCACCTCTTAGAATGCTGGACTGGGGCCTCCTCTGGAGAGCCAGAAGAAGGGGCAGCAGAGTGGAAGGCCTTACAAATCCTAGAGCAGTGAAAGGAGGGATACTGGACATGAAGAAGGGAGCTGGGCAGCTAGCCAAAGACAAACTTGATTCAACAAGCTATTTTAGTATTAGCTATTACTGTTATTATGGTGAATGATTCACAGACTGTGAATAATGAAGGAACTTAGAATTAATCATTTTCTTGCTCCCACTCCTGGTCATGAAGTAGGTGGGGGAAACTGAGATATGAGGGACCTGCCATAGTCAGGGGTTGGGCTGAGACTAGAACCCAGGTCTCTGCCTCCCAGCCGACCTGCTGTACAAAGCTAGGCTCTCTCCTTCTTAGGTAGAGGGGAGAGATGTAAGTGGGCCTTTGCTGACTCTTAAGAACCAAGCTGTTCTTCAACTCATCTGGGAAGTTGAGGGTAAGGGGCAGTGGAATGAAAGCAAGACCTGAGTGAAAAGACTCAAATGTCTCCTGGGAATAAGCTCTGGAGTCAGCCCCATGTCCTGCTACTTCCAACAAATGGCCTTTTCTTGAGAAGAGTTTCCTCTGCTGTGACTAGGGTTAGAACTTTGTTTCTGCCCTGTTCCGTCAACCATTAGCTCCGATAAACCAGCAGATTAAGGGGGTGAGAACAGCCCGTGCCAGGCAATCTGAGCTGAAATAAGGACTCTTCCAAGAGGCTGAGTTCACCGAAGGCAAGGGCCAGTCCTCCCTACTCCTAGGGTCTTAGCCTTGCCAGGAATTCTTGGTCCAGAATTCCCAGAGCCCTGGGAAAATCTTGGTGTCTCCACCCTGGAGAGCTGGGCCCGACGTGACTATACCAGCCAGCACTCCATGTGGCCCCAGACAAAAAGGCCTCCCTGCCCCATTCTGGCCCAGCCCCTTCCACAGCCTGCGCAGGAGCCACGTGGCGCACAGACCACAGCTTCCCACCAGTGCTGCTTTGGTTTGCCTCCTTTATTTTACCAAAAATAACAACAATAAAGTCTTTCCTCTGTTTCACAAAAATAGATTTCCCCCCTTCCTCCCCACCCCTTCACCCCCTTCTGCAATCAGCACTGGCCACAGCTTAGAATCCCTTTTCCAACCCACAGTCTTCCCTGGGGAGATCTTTGACACCCTTACTCCAGAGCCTTTGGCAAAACTCCTGGGCCAGTGTGTTTCTCTTGGGAACTTCTCTGGAGGCAGCAGTCCCAGGTCCAGCTGGCTGGCTCCAGAAGCCCCATCTGCTTCCCCAGAGATCAGGCAGCTGCTGGGCCACGGAGAGGGGCTTGACTTTGGAGGCTGGGCTCAGCAGATAATCCTAGGAGACCTGAGGGAAAGTGGGGCATGTTGGCATCTCGCTGGAAATCCTTGCTCAAAGCAGGAACAGTTGTGTCCTGGAGAGGGGCTGTCAAACCCTCTTTCCATGTGCTTCTTCTCATCCCCCTCTGTAGCAATCCACAGGCCATGGGGTGGGAGTCAGGAACCTGGTTTCTATTCCAGCTCCACAAAGCCTTGCAGTGAAGCCTAGGATAGTTTCTCCCTCCTTCTCCCCTGGCTTCAGTTTCCTCTTATGTACATGGAGGATTCTGTGAGAATGGGTGATCCTCACGTCTTTTCTGGTGCTCCATCCTGGCTTCCCAGCATGGAGTCTCTGGGAGAAAAGGGCTTTGTCCCTGCCTCAATTTCCCCACCTGTGGGTGTGGGCACAGAGCTGGGCAGTAAGGTGCTGAGTAATGGAGTACTGAATGAACATTCCAGTTTCTCGGTGAACAGATATGCTCTGAGAGACAACCAGCTTCAATGTCTTGAGATGGTTGGGAAGAAGGCAAGTACCTGCAGGACGGGGGCTCTCCAAGCCTGGAAGAGTCCATTCAATATTCATGTGATCCTTAATGTGCCAGGATGGGAGACAGACTCCAAAGTTTCCCAATTCAAGTTCCACTAGATCCTTGGGTTGGATGGTTATACTGTGCTGGGCGTCAGATCCTGAGAGCCAGGTCTATAAGTCATAGGAGCTAGGCTGGAGAATGTAATTCCCAATTTAAGGACCAGAGGACCTTTGTGGATGTGTGGGTTCACCCCCAACCTCCAGGAGACTGTCTGTAATCAGGCCTTTCTGGAGGCAGAGGAATGAGTGAAATGACAGCTGACGAACATCTCTGGGTGAGCAATCAGAACCTGTGCCTGTGGTGGGCCAGGGATTTCAATACCCAGAGCAAGGCCCCCCTTCCTACCTCCCCACAGCTCCTCAAAATTCATGCTGATGGAAGAAGGTAGCTCAGAAGGTTCAAACATGGAGATGTATCTATCTGCAACCACAATTTGCACACTTACACACACTATGGGACACAACGATTGGGGACAGTGAGTAGTCATTATTCCTACAGTGGTCATGGTCTGATGGTCCCAAGCCCTCCTCCCCACCTCCTTTCCTTGTTCCTTTGTTCCTTCCACCCATCCATCTATTTGCCTAATATTTATGAGGTCCCCCTATGTGCCAGGGAGGGTCTAAGGTGGCTAACTCTCACAGACACACCCCACAGTCAAAATCACACACACACTCACACACACACAGAGTCATCTGTGCTCACTCACACACAGGCCGCTCTCTCTCATATCTTTCTTGCCATCACCTCGGCCACATCTATGTTGCCCAGATAGGCTTGGGAACCACCGTGGAAGGGTCAAGTATCAGAGTGGAAACCCTCTAGCCTACCCCACCCCCAGACTTCATGTCGGAGGTTTAGCTCTTCCTTTCCTTCTGTTTGTCCACCTTTAAATTCTCCCCTTCTCCACTCACAAGCAGTCAGGGGACATGTGGATGGACTACGGAGAACCAGAAGTCCAGGGGCTTTGGGTGTATGGAGGGGTCCCAGGGCCTTCAGGTTCCTCTGCCACCAGACTCCTGAGGGTCCCCTCCCCTTGCCACTCTATGTTCAGATGATCATCTGACGAGCAACAATGTCCAGGTCTAGGCTCAGTGACAGATCCGCTCTGTCATCTCCTTCTGTAGAGACACAAAGTTAGGAGGGTAGGGGAAGTGTCAATCAGAGCTCAACCTGCCAGGCAGCCCCTTCCCAAACCATAGGGCTCTTCTGCCCAAACCTGGTCCCTTCCTGTCCCCCTCAATGCAACTCCAGGCTGCAGATCTGGGTTTGTAAACTGACAGTTGAATGAATTCTCTATTAAAGTACAAAGTCACTTTTAAATGAATTGCCTTTCTCTAACCTACCCACTTGGATATTGCATTTTCTTAGAGCAGGCAGCCTTTGGATCTGAAAACTCAGATACTAGCCCTGGAGGGGGAGGGCAGATTGGAGGGGATTGGCCTCACCAGTGGCTCCAGCTCCAGCTGGTCCACCAGGCTGAACTCGCGGATGAAGTAGTAGAAGTGCTTGTAGCAGGTATTGACATGTGCCTCGGCCCCCATGTTGAGGATGCTGTCGAAGTGGTGGATGTAGACGTGAACGAAGACGCGGAAGAGGCGGGTCAGGATCTTGGTGCAGACCTGCTGGAAGTTCTTGGGAAAGGGAACTCCTAGGGGGCCGGTCATGGGTAGAAGTTGGGGGGGGGGGCGTGGATCAGGATCCTGGTATGAAAACCTGCCCAGCCCTGCCCCCCCACATACAGGCAGCCTTTGCCCAGGATGGCCTCTTCCCCAGCACATTTCCCTGTGGGAGCCAGAGAGAGATCGTGATTTGCTTTCCCCCAAAGCACAGATCTGATTTTGCCTCTTTTCTGCTGAAATACAAACCATCTTCCCCTTTTTTCCCATGACTCTAAGCAGAACTCTGCCACCTGGTTGGGGGTCACTGACCAACCCTTCTTAGAGTATCATGAAAGAAAGAAATGCCCAAATTCTCTCCAGAAACATATATGCAACTGCAGGTACCCTCACATGACAGCTTTGGATACAGTTCCAAGGGGAGTCCATCAACATCTGGGATCCATTTTTAAAAACATGGGCCTCTGTGATTAAGTCCTAACTTCTCGGCATGGTGCCTGCTCAAGCCTTTCGGGATTCTGGCCTCTCTCTCCAGCTTCACCCCAACTCCTTCCTCTTGTCAATCTTCACAACTCAATCCCCAAGAACCTGAGGACTCCTGAGAAATATTAAGTCTTCAAGAACTAGTTCAGGTATCTCTTATTTCTTCAAATACTCATCTGTGAGCCGGGCCCCGAGCTAGGCCCGTTGCACCTTTCACCTGGTACAATAGCCATTCTAGACCTGGTAAAACGGAGGTGCATAAAGGTGGAGTCACTTGCCCAAGACCACTTTACTATTAATTAGTAGACTGGAGGCAGGATTCAAACCCTCTCTGCATTACACTGCAGCACCCCTCTGAGATAAATGCCACAGACCCTGCTCGAGAAAAGCTACAGGGCCTGTGAAAAAGACAGTTTCACACAGCTCCCCCCATGCTCCGGGTGGAGAGCTTGGTGACCAGGCCCTCTTCTCTGCCATCCCAGGGGTAAGGAACAGACGTCTGGGGTTCTCACAGGCCTGCGGGGTAAGGCTAGAAGGGAATAAGAGCCCAGACACAGGCCCACATTGGCCCACTTCACTCCATAGATCTCTTCCCCTTCCACACTGTTCTCAGGAAGGGTTGAGCCCTGCTTCTCCATGAGCCCTTCCAGGACCAGCCCAGGTCCCCCAGACTTGTCCTGCTCATCTAGACTTGGGCCCCAGGCCCCAAGAGACCTGAGCTGCAGTTCTGAATCCCTCCTGATTCAGTGCCCTGTCCCTCTCTTGGCCTCAGTGTCCTCCTGTGTGAAACGAAGGTACCCATTGCTGGGCATGGTAGTGCAGGAAAATGACAGGCCACTGGCTGCGGAGGGACCTCGAGCACTGAATAGTGACTCAGCCAGTGCTCAGCTTCCCTCAGCATTCCGGCTCCTCCCCTCTGGGCTTGAGGGCCCTGCCCCACCACCTGCGATTCCCAACAATGCTTTGACAGGGATGAACGAGAGGCCAGGTGGGGGTGGGGCTGCAGCTGCTGGAATGAACAG
Source organism: Micronycteris hirsuta (assembly GCA_004026765.1). Classification (NCBI taxonomy): domain Eukaryota; kingdom Metazoa; phylum Chordata; class Mammalia; order Chiroptera; family Phyllostomidae; genus Micronycteris; species Micronycteris hirsuta. The sequence continues at coordinate 25,725 of PVJI01003559.1, forward strand.
TGTCCTACCGACACCCCTTCTTGATGCCCCTGGGTGGGGAAGCAGGGCCAGGGAGATATCACTCCTCTCCTCTACCCACCCTCACCCGCCCAGGCTGCCCAGCTGAGATAAGAAAAGGCTCCAAGCCTTGGGCCTGACAAGGGAAAATTCTGCCCTCAGAGGCCCCTGAGGTGGAGATACCATCAGGCACACCCAGTCCCCACCCTCTTCCCTTTCCAGGGACAGGAACTCCCAGGAGGCTGCAAGTCAGATCAGCCCAAGCAGGGTAACCTGCAAGGAGCACCTTGAGGCACCTCTTCTGGAAGGTTCTGAGAATCACAGTGGTCTTCCCTGGAGGAGCACTCAAGCTGTAGGTAAGAAGACTCCCGAACTGGGAGTCCGAGCTCACGATGCTTGATTTTGACCAGAGATGAGCCTCTCTGAGCCTGTTTCCTCCTCCACAAAATGGGGATGAAAATTACACTATCTCCCCCTCGACCGCTTCTGCCCCCCCTTCCCCCGCGCAACCCCCCAATTGCCATATCAAACTAAATGGCTTATCTGTGAAATGGGCTCCGGTGACTCTCCCTGTCCCTGACCTGCCTACCAGGTGGCACTCACCAACGCGAGTGGGAAAGACATCCTCATCGTTGATGAGACCCTCGATCCAGTCCATGAGCAAAGCCATATAACGCGGAGCCGAGAGCTTGGCTGGCCGCCGGTACTGGCGCTCGTCCTGCCAGCGGTACTCGTAACGGGGCCCACCGGCCATCACCGGACAGCTGGTCTCGCTGCAGCGCTCAGCCATGGTGCCGTAGATGAGGTTGATGCGGTTGAAGAAGTCCACCACGTGCACCGCGATCCAGTCGTCAATGTTCTCACCCGGCGGCAGCCTCACCACACTGCGCAGGTCCAGGCCAGACTTGAGCGATGCCTGTGCCTTCTTATACAGCTCAAAGCGCTGTGTGCCCGGCTCAAAGCGCTTCCGTGGACGGAATGTCTTGTCCTTGGCGAACACCTGCTTCAGGCACAGCGCCATGGCCAGACTGGGCTGAGGGACAGGCGTTCAGGGGAAGGACTTGAGGATGACCTGCAGGGCCAAGGGCATGGGAGAGCATGGTGGTCAGGTCCTTACCAAATGTGCTTTGACTTCCCTAACACATCACTTCCCTCTTACCTCTCGGCTTTTGGCCCACCTCTGCAGCCTCTGACTGGATTCTAAATGCTTTCATCCCCTCCGTTCAGCACCCCTGCCCTATTTCCAGGCTGCCCTATCTCCCCCTGCAGAGAACCACAGCCCTGCCATCTTATTGTTTCCTCTCCACATGCACTGCATCTCAGTTAGGACTGGGCCTTGGCTTCAAAGAGGTGCTCCTCAGACTTGCTGTTGACTGGTAGAGAGGTGGCAGAGGCTTCCTGCAGGCTTGCTAGGAGGCAGGGGCCTGGACAAGATGACCTCTGGAGGCCCCACAGACCAGCTGGTGCAGCGTGGGAGAGCCTGGCTACATTGTGCTGTGGTAGGGGGTGGGCCCGCCTTCAGCTTCCTCTGGGATATCTTCTCCATCCGGCCACCGGGAATTCCCAGGGAGCAGGAGGGACTTTTCTACCAAAAATGGCCTTTCCTTTCATTACCCTGAAAGAGGAAAGGGGCCTCATATGGCCACCTGGGTGGCCTGTGAGTGTGGCTGCAGGCACTGAAGGAGGGAGGTGGCAGGTCTAAAAGGACACCACTTCCTCCAACAGTGGCTGGAGATCCTTTCCACAAGCCAGCCTCCTCCAGGCAAGACACCCTAATAAGCCACCGGCCCCTCCCTCTGCACCTGACACTTAGTAGGCATTCCTGGAGTACCTACTATGTGCCTGGAACAGGGAGGTAGAAATGCAGTCAGATCCACCCAGCTGGGCCCACCTAGAATTGTGATGAATTTGCTTTGCCTTTTAGAATTGAAGGATACCAGACTCAGAACAGACTTTGGGGACAGCAATCAGAGACCCAAGCTTGGAGGCAGAATCCCTGGGTTCTAGGCCCAGCACTACCATGGCTGAAGCAGGCATGGACTTGGCCCCTGTAACTTCCTGGGTCACTCTGATACAGGCCAGGTTTCTGGGACTCTGAGGGTAGGCTCTCATCTCCCCTGTGAGTGTGTGAGCTCTTGGGATTTGCAGACCCACGTACCTACCGAGGCTGGAATTTAGCCACAAATTGAGCACTGACCCTGATTCCAGACTGAGCACTGAGTATATAACAAGTACTGAGCTCTGGCTCCAGGGTGAACTCTGACCTGGCCTTGACCCTGGTTAATGAGAGTGCTGGCTCTAGTTCTATACTAAGTCTGAATATAGTCACAAACAAAGCCTGGCCTTGATCTCAGAGCTGACATTGGGGCATTTTCCTTTCTCATGTCTCTAGTAATACCGGAATAGGATTGAGGAAGGAGGATGGGAACAGGTGACAATTAGTTGTAACCAAAGACATAGTACATATGGGTTGGGGCAGATGTCATGTCAGGCAATAAGTCATGCTAGCGGAGAAGTTCGGAACAGGGGGTCTTCATTGTACCCACAATAGGCGGGCCAGGAGGGGGACAGTCAAGTAAAATGAGAGGAACTTGGAGAGCAGGGGTAGGTCTCCTAGCAGGATCTTGTCTTGAAAAAAAACACACCTCAAAGATATGGCAGGTCATCTCATCCATCCCCTGTCCCTCACCTTCTCCTGCAAAGAAGTCCCTAGTGTAGAACCTGAGCTTCCTGACCCAAGAGGAGATGACTTCCATACTTCACTTGCCACCTGCATTCTAGACTCTGCTTTGGGCTGGTGTTTCCAAAATCTCTCACATTGCAATTAGTGGGGTTCCTGGGCTCTTCACCTTCACCCAGCCCTCTTTACTGACAGTTATCAACAGACCCTCACCCTGGCGTTCAACACTTTACCCTACCTTTCCTGCCCCACTTCCTTACACCAACCACCCTGGGCTTCTTGATGAGCCCTGAACATGCCACCCTCCCACCTGACTCCTGCCCCTGAGTTTTCTTATACTGGACCCTTTGCCTAACTACACATGGTTAGGTTGAATGCTACCTCCTCCCACAACCTCCTCTACTAAACTCAGGTCTCCTTCTCCTTGAGTGGAGGCTACCATTGCAGTCTCTACACCCACTCCGCACCCCTGTCCCCCAGCCTAGGTCAGGGCCAGGCACGTAGTCAATGCTTAGGTTTTAAGGAAAGCTTACAATCGAGACTCTTAGGACCGAAATAGCCCTCAGAAATCAACTGGCCAATCCACTTCTTGTACACATAGCAAGTTATAGGCAGAACTAGGAAGTGGGATAAGGTAGGGCTCAGCCAAAGACAAGAATAAAAGACAATTTTCTTGCACTGGCTGCACTAGCTGGTCATTGGTCTGGTGGAGATAAGGGTAGAGGAGAGGAGGGGGGGGAAGTGTCTTCCCACCAATCAGACCAACCTAATTCCTGTTCCAACACGCTGAGCCTCCCCTACTGCCCCCACAGCAACTTGGGTGTCCTGATCAGTGAGCTAGAGTCTCACCTTCCTGCTGTAGAATTTGAAGGCCTGGGTCTTCTTTCCCAGAAAAATGTAAGTTTGCGGGTGGGGGGATGGACAGGTGCCCTTCTATTCATGCCACTTGTTTCTCTTCACTGACCACTCCCATGCCCTTCCTGAGTTTCTGCCCCTCACAAAACCTTTGCTCCCTCCCTGAAACAAGACTATGGCCCCTCTTAGCCCCTGTTTCCTAACTCTGGGTGTCCTTTTACCCCTAAAGTGGTCAGTGATGGCTCACACCCTGGCTGGGCAGCTGTGCTTCCCAAATGAAGTCCACAGAATGGTCCTTCTTGTTTCTGACACTTAGCCCCCTGCAGGGCCACACCTGCAATTCCTCAGGCTGGCTCCAGTCTGAACCTAGAATCCAGCCTAGAGCAATGTGTGTGTGAGGGGAGAAAGGGGGCGGATCCCAGCAGGGCAGAGATCCAAGAGTAAAGTAGAAGTGGGGATTTTGTACTCTGCACCGAGTCTGCGCCGTGCCTGAAACACTCGGCCACCCAATCCCACCCTTCAGCCGTCGTCTTCCACCACCCCTCTCCAGCCCAGCTGGCAGGAAAGACGGGTCATAGGACCCAGAGGTGAAAAACCTGACATTTCCGCTCCCGAAGACACGCCCCCCTCAAACACTGGCACCCCAACCCTGACTTTCGCTGCTCTGAGCCTCGGACCCCGGACCGAGGGCTGTAGCCAACCTGCCTTCGGGCAGAGGTGGCCCCAGGGCGCCACGCCGGGACAGCCGGAGAAATGAAAGTGGAAGCAAGCCTGGGTCGTGTTCGCCGAGGTGGGGAGGAGGGACGCTCTGGGCGCGGCGCTCACTCACGGGGTCCGCCTCGGTGGGTTAGTGCGAGTCGTCTCTCGTCTGGCCGTGGGTCACATTCCTAACGCGCTGGGTCGCCTCCTTTTGCCGGTCCTCCGGCTCTGCCGGTCCTCTCGACAGTCCGTCGGTCTGCCCTGCCGGGCCGCGGTCGCTCTATCGCCCCCGAAGCGACGCCAGCTCCGCCCAGGCCCTCCCGGCCCCGCCACGCTGCGGCCAAGGGGCGGGGAAGGGGCGGGGAGTGGGGATACCCCCACCCAGTGCACAGACACACTCTCTGTCGTTGCCTTTCCGGAATGTCCATAGCGTGCTCCTAACTTCCAATTGGGCAAAGGACTTGCTGGCCCTTTCAGTGTCTGCTGGGCCTTCTGCCAAGGAGGCAGCCTCAGCTTTCCCAGCTGTAAAATGGGGACAAGTTCAGCTTCGGTCTGGAGCAGAAACAAAAGTGCTGCTAGGTAATAGTGGTTTTCTTGCTCTCCCAGAATCCTGTGTGTTTTCACTTGTGCCTGAGCTCAATAAGGGGCCAGTTCTGCCCTATACATTTCCATATCCTCAGCTCTTGGCATAGTGCCTGGCACACAGCAGGCACTTAATGCCCACTTGTTGAATAATGAATGAATGCCTTGGGATGCATGAGTGAGTCCCTTGCCCCAGCACTGAAAGGACTGGCCCTGAAGAATGCTCAGATCACAGACTATCACTTCCCCCACAAGGGGTGGGGTCCTTGCTCAGATTGGGCTGATTCTTCTCCCTTCTTACCTGAAGTCACCCCATTTCCAGCTGTTCCCATTTGGACTGTCTTCTTTCCCTCCTTCCTTCCAACTGAATCCAAACCCTTCAAGACCTGATCTGCTCTCCCCACTTTTCTACCTGGATCCCTTCCCTGAGGCAGACAGATATCTGACACTAGCACCTGATCACACTGTTGGACCCAGGCCCAGGGACCAGGGGCTGTCATGGGCTGGGAGGGAAGGTTGGAGGCCTTCTAGAGTGGGAGGGCCAAAGAAGAAGGATTGCCTGTCGAAGTCCCCCTGGTGGGGTGCATTAGATGAGCAGGCAGGAGCAGCACGGAGCTGGCGGCGGGAGGAAGGCCTTTACTGTGGCTTACTGGGCTCCTTCCCCTTGTGTCTGGATCTTCTGCTTGCTCTATGGCATGAGAACAAGCTGCATCCTAAAGAATCCCAGCTCATAGAACTGAAGATTCTTTCTTTTTTGAGCACCTATTTTTTCCTGGGCCTAAAGTTCATTTGCTCTATCTCCTACTGGGTTTCCTGCTGTGTGGGTCCTTAACTCTACCTCAAACCCCTATGAACACGTGTGTGCTCTAGTGTATGCAGAAGAGGTTCAAATCTAGTCTTTCTTTTGTCTGATACCCTAATCAATCCCTTTTATTAAGCATGAGTCTGCACACTGAGAGCAGGGCATCAGGTGATGAAGCTGCCCCAGTCGCTGACCTCGGCTGACAACAGGTCAGCAAGGGGAACAACAGCACACTGAGATAACACTAGGTCAGAGGTCAGTCATCCAGAGGTGAGAACACGATGGGGAGGACTTTGGGAGTGGGTTAACTGCAGGAAACACGTGGAACACCAAAACTGGGCACTTTGTGGGGAATGTAAAGAAGGCATTCTTTAGAGATGCAGTCAGGGTGCATGGAAACCACAGACAGGGCACCAACCAAGGGCTGGCCCCTCAGTGTTCGCTCTAGGCTGAAGCTGTCACCCCTCGCTGAAGGGGTGCTGGGAGGGAGTGTCAAAATGGGAGATGTGAGGAGGAGGCTTCTGACCGGAGCTGTGGCCTAAGCTCACGGGGCATATCCAGCCCACAGCACTCATACTGCAAAGGACTGGGAGTCTAAAGGGGCCTCCCTCACCTCCTTTCCCCTGATTTCCAGCCAGGTTTCCCCATTGGCCAACTCCTACTCTTGAAGCCAAGGACAGGGAACCTGTTGATTTGCCTACAGAAGTCAGCCTCCTGGGGCCTAGAGCTGGGTAGAGGAGGGTGGAGAGTGTATCTGGGGGCAATGGAAGGCACTTGGCACATGAACTCAGGGGCTTTTACTCACAGAGGAAACAGAACTGCTTTGCGATTTTCTTATCATTCAGTTCTAAATGTTTCATAATTTCATTGTCATTTCCTCTTTAACCCATGGATGATTTAGAAGCACGTTTTTTAGTTTCTTATCCTATGGGAGGTTTATGTTTCTTGAGCTGACTTCTAATTATATTGCATTGTGGTTGGAGATCATGGTCTGTGAGATTCTTTGGAATGTGATGTGACTCCTTCTGTGGCTTTGTACATGGTTATTTGTTGTACCTCCAGCTGGGTTTATAGGATGGGCAGGAATTTGCCTGGTGAAGAGTGAAAAGTACAGAATCTTACGTTGTGGGAAATATGGCTGATTCATTTGGAAAGAACTTCCGAAGTTGCCAGCTCCCCTGCAGAGCCGTGGTGTTTGCCCATTATTAGCTGACAGGTTGAAGGGTTGGGAGAAGCCAGCGATAGCCCAGATCTCTTAAATACCTGTACCCCCTTCCTGTGGCTCTCTGTCTGGGCTAGAGTTACCATGTTCTCACAGGAGGCTCTGCTGGGGCTGAGAAGATCCAGACCTTTGAGAACAACGTCTTGGCTTCCCCCTGTATTAGTTGTATGACCCATGTATTAGTTGTATGACCTCGAGTTCCTCCTGTCCTCCCTGATAGCATGCTGTAACCATACAGCACTGCAGGCTATGCTGGATGGGCACTGTTCCTTGCCACTGTGTCCTGAGTATGGCAAGTGGCTCAGATATGCCCCTGTCTCTGAAGCTTGGTGAAAGCTATTGGGAACCTAGCTCCTGCACAGTCCAGGAACATGACTCTACTGTGGGAGCTCCAAGTGGCCCTGCTGTGTGTCTCTAGGAAAGCCCCTGCCCCGCTTTGGGCCTCAACTTTCCCCTTCTGCACCACAAAAGCATCTTGCAGCCATACCATACTGAGTGCCTTATCAGGACCAGCTTCCTGACCTTGCTTCTGTGGGCCTGTACCCAGTGACTCCACTGGTACAGTATAGCCTCTCCCTGGGGACTTCCCAGCCCCTCCTAGGCCACAAAAATTCCCCCATCCCCGCACTTCTCTCAGAATGAGTTACAGCACCCCCACATCACCCCACCAAGCTTCTGGAACTCCTGTAGCCCGATGGGGCCCACCTTCTCTTTAATCTCCCAAGAAAAAGTTTCTATTTCAGCTTCTGCCTTTTCCTGCCCAGAAGGCAGTATCTTTCATCCTGGCACGTTTAGGGAAAAAAAAACAAAGAATACCCTCATTGCAATAAGAGGAATTGAGGTTAGACTTCCTTTAGTTTGAAAGACAATGTTGAAAAGAATGTGCATTAAAATTCTGTGTGACCTTGGACAAAGCATTTGTTCTCTCTGAGCCTATTTCCCCTACTGTAGAATGGAAACGACAACAATACATGCCCCACAGAGGAGCTGTGAGGATCAGCAGAAGGCTGTGGTCAGTCTTTTTGGGGGTGCTGCCTTCAAGCCCCCAGCAGGCTTTTGTACAGAAGAGGTGTTGCACTGTCCCTCTGGCCCTGGAAGATAGGGGGCAGAGACCTAGGGCAACATGAGGGGACACGGGGCACATCGGGGCCATCCAACCACTTAGTCTGGGTGGTTGCACTGACTTGGAGGGCTGGGGGTGGGGAGAATGTGAAAGCAAAGGTGGCCCAGGCCACCACAACAGGGGCTTCAGAGGGTTTCAGTCCCTCTGAAGAGCCGAGGGGCCCTCTTGACCCTGAGAACCTAGGACTCAAGTGTTCTGTGCTCCAAGGTTGCTTTTCACTCCCCACCCACGTTATAAGTTGGAGGCATAGCCCTCACCTCTCCAGGTTTACCTCTGGAGGCTGTGGTGGAAGCCTGGTGTACATAAGGGTCTTAGGATATTTCGCAGCACCCCTCCCCCAACCTGACCTCCAACATAGCCCAGTGGGCATTGTCCCCTACCCAGATGCATGCCCGCCAACCACTTGAGTGAGTTCCTAGCTCAGAGGTATCCCAGGAGTGGAGGTGATAGTTGGTGGTAGCGGGTAGGGGGTGAGGGGCAGCAGCAGTTTTACCAGTGTCCCAGGCTCAGCCTTCCATGCAGCCCACCCTGAAGTCTAAACAGGAAGTTCTGTCCAACCCTACCTCCTCTGCCACCTTGGTGCCTCACTTTCAGCCTTTCAGGCTTCAGCTGTCTGCCTGGAGCATGACCCCAGTTCAAACCCTTCTCCTAAGGAAGCCTCTTCAGACTACTCCAGTCAGTCCCCATGGCACTTCCTTCCCCTACAGCATCCTTTCTCCAAGGGTTTGCAGTAACACCTGCCTTAGAGTTGCCAGTGGGGATGTTCCTTACAGAGGACCATCTGAGTCTGAGCAAGCCTGGAGATCTGACCATTACAGGAAGTTCGGGGACTAGAGGAACAAGTGAATGACACTATGGGCCTGAAATCAGCAAAATCCAGAATGACAAAAATTCTATAGGCAGATTCTTAACACATAACTGTCAAGAAAACAAAAGAGATGAGACAAAACCTGTAAGTTAAAAGTGACTTAATATGGAATACTACTCAGCAATAAAACAAACCAGCTATTAAGACTTGTAACAACTGCCCTGGCTGGTATGGCTCAGTGGGTTGAGTGCAGGCCTGCAAACCGAAAGGTCGCCAGTTTGATTCTACGTCAGAGCACATGCCTGGGTTGTGGGCCAGGTCCCCAACTCAGGGCACATGAGAGGCCACTGATTGATGTTTCTCTCCCACATTGATGTTTCTCTCCCTCCCTTTCGCCCTTCCTTCCCCTCCCTCTAAAAAATAAATAAACGAGAGGCAACCACACACTGATGTTTCTCTCCCTCTCTTTCTCTCTCCCTTCCCCTCTCTCTAAAAAATAAATTTAAAAAATCTTAAAAAAAAAGACTGGTGAAAATAAATTCTGTTGTTTGAATTGTATTGTATTCATGTCAATTTCATTGTTTTGATAATTATACTATGGTTATATGTTAAGGGAACTCTGTACTATTTTTGCAACTTCTATGTGTGCCTAAACTTATTTAAAAATAAAAGTTAGCCCTGGCTGGTGTAGCTCAGTGGATTGAGCACGGGCTGCGAATCAAAGGATCACCAGTTCAATTCCCAGTCAGGGCACATGCCTGGGTTGCAGGCCAGGTCCCCAGTGGGGGCCATGTGAGAGGCAACCACACATTGATGTTTCTCTCCCTCTCTTTCTCCTCCCTTCCCTTCCGTCTAAAAATAAATAAATAAAATCTATAAAAAAATAAAATAAAAGTTAAAAAAACTGACTTGGACATATTTAGTTGCAAGGTGTAGACTTTGTTTGGATTCTGATTTAAACAAATCAACTGTAAAAAATGAAAATTATGGGACATTTGGGGAAATTTGAATATGACAATGCATTTGATAATATCAAGGAATTATTGTTAATTAATTTAGGATTTTTTAAAGTACCTGTCCTTTAGAAATATAAGCAGAGGTATGTATGGATGAAACAATTTGATGTGCAGGATTTGGAGGGACTGTGGGTGGGGATCTAAATGAAACCAGAGTGTCGTCACGTGTTGAAAATATTTTGTATTGGGTGATAGGGGCTTGGGGTTTATTATACTATTGGCTCTACTTTAGTATATGTTTGAAAATTTCAAAAAGGAAATCCACAAAAGGCAAGGCCTCTCTTCTAGAGATTTTATTTCAGCAACCTTGAGATGGGTACAGGAAGCTGCTGTTTAGCAAAGGTCTCCAGTGATATTTATACAGAAGACTAAGGTTTGACAATCTCTGCGGTAGGCTGAATATTCACGTCCTCCTAAATTCCTAAACTGAAACCTAATCCCCAATGCAAAGGTATTCAGAGGTGGGGCCTTTGGGAGGTGACGAGATTAGTGCTCTTATAAAAGAGACCTCAGAGATCTTCCTTCCCTTTCTACCACTCAAGGATGGAGCTGGGAGAGGACCCTCTATGAATCAGGAGGAAGGTTCTCATCAGACACTGAGCCTATGGGTGCCTTGATGTTGGACTTCACGGCTTCCAGAACTGTGAAAAATAAGTTTCTGTTGCTTATAAGTCACCCTGTCTATCGTATGCTGTTGTAACACCCAAATAGACTAAGGCAACCTCCTCCTGGTCCCCATATTACTTGTGAGGTGAGATAAAAATGGGGGATCTCCCAGAGGGATGGGGTGATGTCTTCTACTAATAGTAGCAGTAAATAAATATAATTTTAACATCTTAGAGAAACAGCATGGTGGGGTAGAAACAGCACATTCATTTCATTCATTCATTCATTCTTCCATAAGCATTTACTGAGGACTCATTAGATATCAGGGCTAGGTGCAGACCTTGCCCTTGCTTTGTGGGTGATGACAACAGTCTCAGTCTTTTGAGGAACTTTACCCAGGCCCAGGTGTCCCACTTTATAGCATATCAAACAGGCTGTAGATGGCTGTTAAAGAGCCCTGGGAGGTCAGGGAGGGGTTACTTTTAAAGGGGAAGGGCCCTTGGCTATCAGAGCCTAATCTCCTCAGAGTACCTGGGAAAACTGAAGCACAGAAAGTGAAAGGGATTGGCCCAAAGATAAATAATGATAATAAAAACCATTCACAGAAGTTATAAATCCATCCATATATCTTTGCTTGAGATGCATTTTCTTCATTTCTTCTTATCAACTCTAGGAGGGGGGAGGTTTGTCTTTTTAGAGATGTTAAGTTGTCCTTCCCTCCAAAAGGAGGGGTGGAGGGTCAGGAAAGAGAGACAATTCCTTTAAGGGGGAAGAAGACGCTGGATATGTTAGGATGACATCCCAAACTCTGCCCTGCAGTTCTTCTGGGAGAGCCCCTAGCTCCCATTTTGGCTTCATATCCCGTTGGCAGGAAAATTGTGACCCACACAATGGGGAAGCAGCAATTCAGGTGTGGATGGGGTTCGCTTCTTGGAGATTCACACTGTATGCCCAGAGTCTGGATTCCACAGTAAGTACAACCAATAACTTCCCACACTTGTTATCCAGCTTGTCACAGTGATAGGGGAACTCAAGAGTTAAAGATTTTAGCTTTAGTCCTAGTTGATAGGTTTAAGTGATTAATGCATGTGGAAAACTATTATTCCAGGAACTGGAAATCCCTGACCTACTGACTCCAGGAGGTGGGCAAACAATTCAACTTTGTGCCCCAGAGGGTCTGCAAGGGATGGAGATGGTTTGAAGATGGTACCTGAGCTGTTGTGTCCCAGGGAGGGAATGTCTGTGAGGCAGATAAAGAATTGTTGATCTGACAAAGATTCAATCCTTGTCTCTACTTACCGATTCTGGTAGTGGCAGGCAGCACGAATGCTAACTTTTCTGGTTTTAATGGGATTGCATTTGGAGCTTTCTCAAGAGGCAGCTCTAGGAGCAGAGCTTTGCCCAGGCTAAGGGAACTAAGGGTGCGCTCTTCTCTTCTAGGAAGTCTTCCTGCCCTACACCAGCTGCCTGGAACCAACCCTCCTCAAGGGAAAGCGCTTGACAAAGAACGTTAATTGCTTTGCGTATATACTCCTTGTTTGAGCCCCTGAGATTCTGCCTGTTTCTTTGTACTATAAACCCTGAAAAGTGGGCTCTTGTTTATTTTATTGCCTCCCACGGGACATTGTAGCAACGTCCGACAGTCGTAAGGAACTTTCTGGTTTACAAAACGCTTTCACCACTTCTGTCATTTTTGAGCCCTGCAACAACCCTGGGAAGTGAGCATTAGCTTCAAACTGTGCGGTGACTTGGCCAAGAAGCATAGTCTGATAGTGAAGCATAGCCGGGACTCAAATCCAGGCCTCCTGACTCCAATCACAGGTCCACCCTCTGCCCCACACTGCCTGAGTGCTTAGCAGATGTACTGTTTAAGAGCTATCTCATATGATCCATCCAATAAGTTAGGGAAAGGAGAACAAATCAGTCTGAAGGGGGGCTAGAGACCTTTGTAAACATGTTCTCCTGGGAAAGTGGATGATAATGCAGACATTTGTGCCTGGATCCATGCTAAAGAAATTAATAGCATTAAGTTCCCTGATCATTCTCAGCAAAGTGACACCACCTTAGATTTCTTGCTCCCTCTTTCTATACCCCTGCACAATCTTCTGGGGCAGGTCACATTCCACACAGTTTACAGGTAGCACCCAGGAGAGAAAGTCATTTAGTGTGAGCTGAGGGTAGAAAAGTTGATAAAGATGGGAAGGAGACCAAGTACACAGAGGAGAAGGGGTTCAGGAAACCGAACACTATCTGAGGGTCACATGGTTTATAGAGTGGTCACTCTGGGAAGAAGGCACAAGGTAGACCACTACTGAGATACCCAGAGCTTCTCTAACCTTGACAGAAACTCCCTCTTCACAGGGGCATCCAGAGGACATAGTGCAGGCTGCTGGCTCTAAGACAAACAGACGGGTAAGGAAGTTCCAGCCAACCAATCCCAGCTTGGATGGAGTGTGTCTCCCGGCCTAGCTCTGTAGCTGAGTTGTCATCCATTCCCCAACCTGCTGCCTGCCCAGCTCTCATACATCATCCCCCTCTCCTCCTCACCATGGGCAAGAGCAAACACACAGGACGGGTGGAGAGCTTCAGCTACACAGGCAACACACAGTTCTCCATGCAGCTGTGGGGCCAAGCACAGATAATCCAGGGCAATGGGTAATCCAGCGTTTGGCTCCAGGGGTCATGAGCCTGGGGAATTCTCAGCTCTCACAATCAAACATGGAAGCCATCTGGACTCCAAGCGTTTGGGAAGGCTTCTGCTTTCCTCTCTTGTCCCTCCAGGTCTTCTCCCAAGACATGCTAGAAACAGCTAGTCTCCTCACAGGAATCTCCCCTAGAAGCAGACAATAATCATATCCTTGCTTTTCAGATATCTTCCAGTTGGGCTGCCTGGGACCAACATGCAGAGAGAACTTGCAACAAAGAGATAGAAGAAACATTGCTGCTGATACTCTGTGTGACACTGGGGAGGTCACCTCGCCAGGTCTGGGCCCTTCTTCCTCAGTTGTAAAATCACTAACTTATTGCAGGGGTTCCCAAATGAAGCTGAACCTCAGAATTAACTGGGGAACTAAAAAAAAAAAGAAAGAAAGAAAGAAAGAAAAGTTCCCAGGCCCACCCTAGACCAAAAGAATCTATATTTCAATGGTGGGACCCAAGAATTGACATCTTTCACAAGTTTTTCAGGTGTGATGTCCTGCCAGGCAGGAAAACTATATTTGGTCTTTTTAAGATGTAAACCGTTTAATGAGATGACAAGGAATTAAATAAGTAGAGGTCTATAATCAGGAGTAACTTGGTGTCAGATAAGCCATCCACAAATAAAATCAGGCAGGCCCTGCACCTTGGCCTGGAACTCCAAGTGTTACCTTGCTCCTGACCCAAATATCAGTTCCCAGGCTGTGGGTCTCCCTAGTTGTCTGCCCTCACTCCTCCCTCTCCTTGCCCAGGCGTGGGCATTGAGTCTTCCCAGCTGGAGATTAAGGAGAGGGAGAGCGAGAGAGACTGCTCCAACTTGTATTCTGTGGTCTGGGTTTAACCCAGCCTTCCCCTCCTTGCTCCTACCCACTAGTTTGTGAATCCAGCCTTGAGATTCCCAAGTTCCTGGTGCCATACTCTTTGGAATGATGACTTATTGCTCAACCCTCCTTAAATTCTTGGAAGAGAGCTTCTGATGTTGGTGATATAACACAGGAAAAATAACAGAATAGAAACTTGTGTTCTATAAGGTAGAAGGTCTATGTTCCAGAAGCAGAAGGTCCTACACCCTCCATGTAGGAGATGTGTGCCTTGAAAAGGTAAATCTATAACAAAGATTCAGAAAGATTGGCACTTTTATTCACTACTGATGGAACTGTATAAATTGAAATCACTTCTTCTGGGATACCTTGATAAGGTGTAAGGTGTGTTTTTTTTTCTTTTCTTTTCAATAAAAGCCTTAAAAATACAGGAAAAAAGGTAAATCTGACAGCTACTGTTTTGCATCTTTATTATGTGTGATGCATAATGCTAAGTACTCTACATATACTATATAATTTAATCCTTTTCTTCTCTTTTGAGATAGGACTATTATTTTTTTATTTGCAGCTGAGAACACAAAGCCTTAGAGGTGTTGAGCAACTTGTCCAAAGGCAGAGCTGGGCTTCTAATTTAGACCTTATTCTTAACACCTGTGATACTGTCGCCTCAGTGCCCTCATTTGTAAAACGGGATTAATGTTATCCTCATAGTCTTGCTGAAAAAGATCAAATGGAAGAAACTGAGATAGTGGAAGCAGTCTGTTGGGAGTCACGCACCAAGTGAGGCTCAGCAAAACGCCTCTCTGCTCCCTCCGTTTCCCTGCAGAATCAGTGTCAAAATATCAGATTTGTCAGCTATTTCCCACCTGACCAGAGGCAAGGCCAAAATGGGAGAGTAAAAGTGGGCTGAAGAAATAAGAATGCACGGTGATGATTCGTGCCAAATCACAAAGGTAGGAACAAAAACAATGAAAGTGATCTGGGAATCACAGTGGCCCAAAAGTCATATTTCAAATCAAGGCAAGGATTCTGGGGCGGGACAGGGTGGTTGAAATGGTAAATGAAATGCTTGATGGGATACTACTTACCTCTGATTACTGCCATGGCAGGTGTAGAAGCCCACTGAGAAAAGTACTGGGTTGGCCAAAAAAAAAAGTTCATTTGTTTTTTCCCCATAAGATGGCTCTAGGAGCACCTAGTTGCCTTTAACTTCATTCAAAACAATTTTGTTAAATTGCATTGTGACAGCTGTAATATTTCCATGCATTTGAAAAAAAATCATAATTGGGGAATTGTTGTGTAGCCATTTTAATATGGAAGATGGTAGAAAATAAGCAGCATTTTTGGCATATTATGCTTTATTAGTTCAAGAAAGGTAAAAACTCAACTGAAATGCAAAAAAAAAAAAAAAAAGATTTGTGCAATGTACAGAGAAGGTGCTGTGGCTGATTGAATGTATCAAAAGTGGTTTGTGTGTCCCTGATCTGGGTAGAGTTGCACCTGGCTTGGTGGTGCTTGTCTCATACCAGCCAGGGACAAAGTAATTCCTTGTTGATCCCAGGTTGGCTTTTGGTCTGTGCCTATGCCTGGTTCATGCCTTGGACACATGGAAAAAAAAAAAAGTGGTTTGTGAAGTTTTGTGCTGGAGATTTCTCGCTGGACGATGCTCCATGGTCAGGCAGACCAGTTGAAATTGACAGTGATCAAATTGAGAGATTGAGAATAATCAACATCATACCATGTGGGAGATAGCCGACATACTCAAAAGATCCAAATCAATGAAAGTTATTGGTGAAAATGAAAAATGTGTTTTATTTCATGGAAAAAATCATGTGGACTTTTTGGCCAACCCAGTATCACATCTTTTGGGAGGGACACAGGTTCTGAGCAACAGAATCAAGATTCACGTCAAGATGTGATGGGAAGACTGGGCTGAAAACAGCCGGATGAAATGAGATAGGGGTATGTGTAGAGGCCTCAGTCAAGAGTTCCAGGTAGGAAACTGCTGGGTGGACCGCACCTACTACCAAAGGATGCAATCCTAACTACACTCTGGTCACCCACAAGGCTACTTGGGCTCAAATCCAGGCCCCAGCTGTGAGGCAGACATCGGCGAGTTAGCCTGTCCAGAAGTAGGGGCTGGGGCTTTGAGTCATATAGAGGGAAAATGGGAGGTTGTTTAATCTGCTGAAAAGACTCCAAAGCAACTTGAGAACTATCTTTAAAAGTGGGGGGCTCCAGCTATGGTGGGCAGCGAGGGGAGTGAGAGGTGGCTGGATCTCAGTGCAGGGTTGGACAGAATTGCTACTCCTCAGAGCTGTCAGCTGGCAGGATAGAGAGCTCCCAGACCATGGAAGCTTTTAAACAGCTGCCCAGTGGTTTGGGATGCTCTAGAGGGCTGCTGCAATGGGCGGGAGGCTAAACCAGGTAGGCCAGGGATTTTTCAGTCTTTCTTCGAAGCTGTTTCTTCAAATGACAGCTTATGGAAAGCCCAATAAAGAAAACACTGTTTCTCTTGTTGAGTTGGGGTAAGGACCACACCCCCAGGATCCCCACCTCTAAGGAACTGTTGGGATCTCTTCAGTCTCAGTTGAAAGCTGGTGACTGGACAGTCTCTAAGGTCCTTTTTAATGTTAAGACTTGGTAAGCCAAGATGAGAGCTTGAACGTGCCAGGCTGCTGCTTTAAAATAATGGTCTTGCTCCAAAAGTTTGTTCATTGTCTCCTAGTTCTTTCTGCTTATAAACCCTGGACCTCTGATGGCCCCTGGGCTTTGTTTTCCACCTATAGCCCCTGCAATGAAAACATAATAAAATGGCCACTCCTGGGGCTGGGACATGATCACAAGATGTTTGCTAGGGCTGGAGCTCTTTGGGCAAGAGATGCTTGTAGACACAGGTGGTGTGAGTTGAGCAGTCACTCATGAGAAGCTTTTTCAACATCCGCTGCTACCTTATCTCTCTGTGTCAGGCTTTATGCTGGATACTGGGCATATGACGTCCAGTAAGATATGATCCCTATCTCTGAGAAGTGTCTGGTCTATGGGAGAGACAGTCTTGTAAAGGAGCACACAATGCTGAGGAAGCATGGGGGAGCACATGACAGGGCAGGGACGGCACAGAGGGGATAGATGTCAGGCAGGCTCTGGTAGAGATGTCTCAGTGGAACTTAAGAGGACAAGCAAGAATTAACTTAATGAAGGGGGAAAGGACATTTGAGGTAGGCAAAAGTATTTAAAAAGATCAGAACAGAGGCAAGAAAGGCACAGTGAGTTCAGGAACTGCCAGTCATCCAGAATGACTGGAGCGAAGGGAGTGGGTTGGAGTCTAGCAAAATATGAGTCTGGAGAAGTCACCAGGGACCAGATCCTGAAGCTCTAGTGAGCTGATTCAAAGGGACTTTCTTCTGAAAAACTCTGGGGAGCTTGGGATGATGGATATCTGGTTTGAACCAATTTTTCTTGTAACTCTTCCAGTTCCCGAGGTTCAAAGAGCTCAGAAGTAACCCTGTGAATGTGAGGGATGAGTCTGCTCACTGGACATTACAAATGACCTCACTGAATCTGGAGCATGGACAGTCGCTTTCCATTTCCTTTGCTCCCGATGCAGGCAGCGAACTTCAAGTCATCTCTTCCCTTTTTGTGCACCAAGTCTCTTCCTTAGCAGAGGAAGAGAAATGCTACCACCAACTTGTCACGTTAGGAGAATTACCAAGACCGAAGTGCTCCATGTAGCAAAGAGCACAAAAAAGTCCTCCTTAATTAGAACACAATGCCTTCTGAAATGAGGTTTGGGGGAATGAGAAACGCATGGTGCGTGCGGCTGTTCTTCAGCTGACAGCAGGAAAACTGACACGCTCTCGGATTAAGGGCCGGTCCGGGAGTCACCCACAACCTCTGAAGGTCTGATTTGGCTGCTGGAGCTGGGGTTGGGGTGATTGAGAGGTTGCCCTCTTTTTCTGAGCTGGAGGTGGGGAGAACCGGTGGCGGGGGGCCGCGAGGAGAGCAACAGCACATCTCATCAACCAGCAGGTTCCTGCCCACCTCACAGGGTTCTTGGAAAGATCATATAATCCGTGTAAAGGGCTTAGCACAGTGCCTGGCACGTGGTACATCCCAGTAATAAATGCTAGTGGTTAATGAGTACATATTGTGAGGCCAGCTCTGAACCCACAGGGCCTCCTTGCATGGAACACAGACCCTTTGAGACTTTAATATTGTCTACCTGTTACTCCCTATGAAGGCCAAGTGTTTCATGCCAGGTACGATGGTCTGGCAAGATTCCCATTCCCCACAGCACCCCGTAGTGTTCTTGAAACCTCCTTGCGCCTCTTCTGAGATGGCACTGGTCAGTTTGCCTTGTAGTGTAATTATTCATGTCAGTGTCTCACTTGTTGAATTGTGAGCTCCTCAAGGGCAAGGACTGAACCTTTACATCTGGGCCCAGAAACAAGTATGCTGAGCTTGGCCCTGCTTCAAAGCCTCAGCACTTGCTGTTCTCTTTACCTGGCACTTTTCCTCAACTCAAATATCAGCTGCCATCTCTCCCCTGACCAGTAAGTGATTGCTTCTACCCCACATTCAATCACATTATTATTTTTTTTTTTATTTTCATAGCATTACCAGTCTTTGAAATAATCTCATTGTGTTGTCTTCTCCACAAGCATATAAACTCCATGACAACAGGGGCTTTATTTGTCCTGCTCATTGCTTTATTTCCCAACTTCATACCTGTGCTTGACATGTAATAGGTGCCTACTAAATATTTAGCCAGATCAGTGCTAAATCAAATTACTGGAAGTGGGCATTTGTATCTCTTCTCCAAGGCTGAACAAAAGGTCAGTATTTTGGAGACTGCAAAATAAAAACAACACCCCCCCCAAAAAAAAAAACCCACAACAAAACATGTGGCTACTGCTTCCAAACTGTTTGGAGAAAAGTAGCAGCATATCCTCCTGAGAGGAAGACAAGGTAAACTAAGCCCAGGTGCTAGATGTGAGGCACAGAACCAGAGGCCAGAGAGGCACAGGCAGTGGCTGGAACAGAGCTTGACAATCAGGGCTTATCCTACTCATTTCCCTGTGTCAGCACCTGACACGGCGGTGGCAGAGTGGGTGCTCTGGGAGTGACCACTGAATTGCTTCGAGCAGTCAACCCAGCAGATTGGTGACTTATAGAGACTGTGTATAATTTGATAGCTTCGTTTACAAATACTCCTACTCAGTAAGTTCTCGATTTATGTATGTTAAGACAGGGGTCCCCAACTTCCTTGCCATGGACTGGGACTGGGACTGGTACTGGTACTGGTACCAGTCCGGGCCTGTTAGGAATGAAGCTCTGTTAGGTTGTACCTCCTGGTGAACTTGAATATAATGCGCTTCAATCATCCTGAAACCATCCCCCGCACCCTGGTCCATGGAAAAACTGTCTTCCATGAAACTGGTCTCCAGTGCCAAAAAGGTTGGGGTAGAGATTTTCTTAAATTCAGAGTATTTAAACACAGGCACACACACAAGACAATGTTTTGGCTAAAATCTATGTCACTTATGTATTTATTCAACAAACAACTATCTTCTTTCTTCCAGGCCATGTCCTTGGCACTGGGAATGGAGGTAAGTCCTGGCCCTCAAGGAGCTCACAGTCTAGTGGGGGCAAAAGACACACAAATAAATCAATATAATGCAGAGTGTGCAAAGGGGACCACACTGTGGGAGGCAAGGGGCAGAGGAATCCAATTCTATGGTTAATGTCTATAGGAAAAGAAAGACCTATTTTGTGTGTGCGTGAAGAACACATAAGGCAATGGTTTTCAAAGTGTGGCTGGCGAATTACCGACATCTGAATCATCTGGAGCACATATTAAAATGCAGATTCCCAGCACTTTCTGCAAGGATAATGATTCAGCAGGCTGTGGCTTGGGACTTGGGAATCTGCATTTCAAAGTGCTCAACATACTTCTACTTCAACTTCAAGTCTGAGAGCCTGTGAGATAAGGTTGGCTCATTCAGCTGGTATAAAGAATGATCTGCACATCCAAAATGTTCATCTGTATTGGTCTTTAATGGCAGGCAGGGGGAGCGGAGAAGATGAAGGGAGTTGACATTTGTTAAGCTCTACTATAGTCTGTAAATTAATTTAATCCTCACAAAATTGAATGAGGTAGATATTATTATCATCCCCATCTTACAGATAAACAGAATGAGAGAGTTTTAATAATTTGTTCAATATTATAGAGCTAATAAATTGCAACACCGACATCTGAACCCAGATTCATTTACCTCTAAAGCCTGTCCACTTCCTATAACACTATGTTGCTCCAGGGGAGAAACTAGTACTGATTAATGTCATAATTTCCTTTTAGGTCTTTGCCACATCTTGCTAGGTAAATACAAAGAACAGCTAGATGTTGCTTTGGTCATGTCCAATGTAACTTGGCAAGTGGGGACTTAGGGAAAAGCTGGGAGGAACAATAAAATGAGCAGCCAGTTCTTATTTCTTTCCCCATCATTTTCTCACCCTCTGGTGGAGGTGTTATGAAAATGTACTCCGGCTAGAAACTGGGTCCATCTGGACAGAGAAGCAAACATTAATGGATACCCATGAAAGCAACTCCACCTGATGCTAAAGATTCCTGGGATTCAAAACATCCAGACTCAAGTTTCTCAAAAAAATGAACTGTCAGGACCAGATGTAGGTCCAGAATTTGCATTAGGAAACAGCTTGGTCTTTAGAGAAATTGTGAAAGACTAGCAAGCTTTTCCAGGTTAAAGAAACACTATTTGACTCTTTCTATATATAGACTCAGAGGTACAACAAAATAGACAAGGCTCAGAAAATAATGGAAAATCCAACCCCATTTAAAAAACTTGGTGGGAAGTCCAACCGCTTTTAAAGAACTTGGGGACAGGCCCAACCTCTAATGAAGAAAACAGACAGACACAGAAACGTAAGTACTGGTTACATTCCCACTCGCCATATTCAGTGTCACACAACCAGATCTCAGGCAGTGGCAAAGTGGAGCGTGTTAGAGCGAGAAGAGGAAAGGCACAGTAAAGGCAGCGAACGACAGTGGGGGGTGGGGGCGGGACCTCGGGTTCAGAAGGCTGGTGTGTAACACCCCCTCTCCTCTGTCACTGAGCTTGGAGCCACAGCACTGACACTTTAAACCACAAGGGAGTTTCCACCGCTGGAGAGCTCCTTTCTTGTTTTTGGTGTTCCAAGCAACTACTGAGTCCAAAGATGAGTTCTGATCAAATCAGCTTGCAGCACTGACTCTATGAACAGCACGTAGCTTATATGTCACTGCTGAGTGTAACAAAGACTGTAAGCTCGATATTATTTTATTGCTCTATCTTCTCCCCACTCAATCTAACTTGGCTTAGAGTTGTTAAAAAAAAACAAAACACCAAAACATGCAAATCTGGATTGATCCTTTCTTAAAAAACACTTGATTTATTTACACTGTACTGATTCACCCCCTCCAAATACACAGCTTCTAAAGGGCAGAGTTAGAGGAGCAGGTTTAAACAAACCATGATTTAAAAATATGCAGGCACTGTACTTGTGTGTTTAAGTGTACCTGAAATCTACTGATACTTCAAGCCAGCTACACTAAAGGCAACTCCGGGGGCATCTAGAGGAAGTCTTAATCCTTTCTGCAATACCTGGTTGTTCTAGAGTCTAAACAGGATATTTGGGTGATGCTTTTGGCCAGCCAGCTGGCACATGGGAAGAGTATGTAAAGCCCATATCTAACTATACAGCAGGTCTTCAAGCTTATCCTGTCACAAGTTTCTAAAGATGAGGAACTATGTGCAATTGGGAGCTATGCTGTCGCAATGCCCAGAATGCAAATGCGCCTGTAACAAAATGTTACACAGTGTAAAATCAAGTCAACCATCCTGCGGAATCCTTGGCTGTCTCTGATTATGACCTCAAACACTTAAAAAGGAAACCTCAAGTGTGCTGAGATATAATTATGAGAATGTTTGGGTATCTTCATTCCTGAATATCAAGTATTAGGGCTCACCTCTATGATTTCTTCTTGCATAAGCACACAGCACAACTCCTTAGAGACTGCTCATTACAGAGGCACACTTCTCAGAGTTCGGGGGTGGGTGTGCTCTAGGTTACCCCAGGGCTGAGGAGACTCTGTAAGGAGCCAACCCTTACAGCTCTAAGTCTTATCCTGGTTCTGGGCACATTTTAGTTCCGCGCCAAGTCCACTTTGCTCCAATTCAGCGATGACAGACATATATTTGAACTCGTTTGGTCTGAAGTTAAAGGTCTCCACTAGCCCGTAGGTCTCCTTCCGATCAGTGGCATAGAAGAGCTGCACTTGGTTGGCAATGCACTGTGCCTCAGCAACATTCTGTAAGTAAGGTAAAAAGAACAGTGAGGTCCTTCCCTGCACGGGACCACAAAGCTCTGTATTTGAGTCCTGTGGCAAGTGGACCCTCAGCCAGGAGTCACTGCTTTAGGAAGCGTCCCCAACTCCTTCAACTCCTTCCCAAGTCTTAGTTAGGTGCCCCTTCTCTGTGTACCCAAATTACCCCATGCTTACCTCTGCCATAGCATTTATCACACTGGATTGTATTTGTCCTTTTTTTCCTTTTCTTTTTTGTCTGTCTTTCCTAGTATGAATTCCTCAAAGTATGTGTGCTTGTATTACATCCCTGCACATAGTGACATCTGGTGAATGTTTGAATAAATTAGTGCATATGTTCAAAATTTCCCTCTTCATTTAGTTCCTTTATCACTGTTATTTCAAGGGGGAAGAAAACAATAGTTACCCAGCTCTAAGAACAAGTTTGTGAGCACTAAGTTCTTGACTAACCAGGCATGACTCAAATAAAACCTGTTCCTGATACCAGCTCAATGAGAAAACTAGTGCCAAAGTCAGCTGTGACAGTTTTACATTCTGCCCACAGATTCTATGACACCCCCCTTTGATGGAGCCCAGTTTCCCTTTCCTTGTGTGCAGGCTGTATTTACTGACTTGCTTCGAACAAACAGACTACAGCGGAACGACAGAATAACTTTTGCTATTAAATCACAAAATACATTGCAGCTTCTGCTCTTCTATCTCTCTTGAATCACTTGCTCTGGGAAAGTCAGTTGCCATGTCATGAGGACATTTAAATAGCCCTGGCATGGACTTCCAACATGGCAAGGGAATGAGGCCTCTTGCCAACAGCCATGAGAGTGGGGTCAGAGGTGGGTCCTCCAGCTCAACCAACCTTCAGATGACTGTAGCCCTTGCCAACAACACCTTGACAGCAGCTTCATGAGAGACTGAGTCAGAACCCCCAGCTACACTGCTCCTGAATTCCTGACCCACAGAAACTATGTGGTAATACATTTTTGTTTTAAGCCACTAAGTTTGGAGCAATTTGCTATGCAGCCATTTTTAACTAATACACCAGCAAAGTCCCAGGGAAGGAAAGGGGCCACCTTCTTGAAAGGTCAGAGGCAGGGAAATGGTCACCAGACCACTCTATGAAACAGAGGTGGGGTTAGGACATAGGTTACACTCTTGAAACCTTACATAAGAGTTACTTCAAGCAACTCTTGCTTTTGCTACCTGTACATTCTCCAGTTCTAGCTAGTCAGAGGCATTTACTCATTATCACTGTGTTCATATGGCCAAAACCCAACCCCAAAGGATAATGAAAAATTCCCACTAAAACTGACTGTCGAAAGTGTGTTATGTCTAGCTACAGAATGAGGAAGATGGGTTTATAAATACCCTAGGCTGCTTTACCTCCATTCACTCCTATGGGGCTTTCAGCTCATTTTCTCACAAGCAGGCACTAATCTCTGAGACTAGATCTTCAATCGAAAGCCTTTTTCCAAAATGCTGGCTATTTCAAATTAATAGAATTTCAGAGCTGGAAGGGGCCTCAGAGACCACCCAGTCCTCATTTAATAAGCCAGGAAACCAAAGCAAATGAGGTGCAGGGATAGGCCCAAGGTCATGTGGGTAGCAAATGGCAGAGCCACGATCAGACCTCTGGACTCCAGGCTGGTACTCCTTCTACTTCACTCTGATACTGTTTCAGGTAGGGCAAGATAACTAAGATTGATCAAGGTCATTAACTCTGCCTCATCGATTTTACCTTATAATAAGGTAGGGGGAGATACTCAAACATGCCCCAAAAAGCAAGTGCATTGCCATAATCCAAGGCAGGTAGCACCATTCTCTGAGCCCATGAACTGTAGGGCCTCTGACAATCAATTTTTATTTGAGGATTAGGACGGTGGAGATAGGGAATAACCTATCAGCTGTGTTCACTTTAGAACAAAGCTGTTCCAATAGTAGAGTCTTAGGGGTTCTGTGGCGGTGTCTGAAGTCGCTTCCCCTCTGTTTCAGTTGTTCTATCCTAGGGTTTACATAGATTTTGTTTGGATAAAGGGTTCCTCCCACTAGTCAGAAGACCACTCGTGTGGTGGATAGGGAGGTAGACTCAGGGAGCTATGTGCCTCTGTCTCTTGAGGGTTATAGAAAGCACCCAGCTCCTTATTCACCCCCTGCCTTTTGCTCTCTTAACTCTCCACATGAAGCAATAGTCTCCTCTCTTTCCAAGAACCAGGAAGATAAACATATTAACTCCCTGTGCTGCTCAATAAGGAGGTATAACAAACATGATTTCTCCTCTTTCACATTACACTTCTAGGTTTCCCACCACAGTAACTTCTAACATGTCTAGTTCTGTACAGAAGCTCCTCGAATAACATTTCATTCAATGATGTTTTGTTATAATATTGATGAGATGCTGTAGGAGCTTAATTGTTGTGCAAATCAATTAGCCTATGGTGAAAGTGGTTTTGTTCTATGTCATTCTGCTGCAGTTCCAAGAACTTATCAACAATATAAAAAGAGGAGTTACTTTACTATACTGGACATTCACAGTCAAGTTGACTTACATGAGATAAATCACAGGGTGGGGCAGAAGTAGGTTCAGAGTGGTGAGTACACACAACACAGAGTTGATTCTTGTATTATTATTTATTAATCATTGCGTTATTTTCCATAGGAACAACTGTAAACCTACTTTGCCCCACCCTGTTTATATTGTCTGGTGTGCTGTCGAACGTTGTTAAGACCAGGAAGTGAGTTTTAATGGCGATGGGACCGTGTAGCAGTTTGAGACCAACGAAGTGAGGCAGTCGGAGCGCCAGCGTGGAGGCTCTCTCCGCTGACCGCCGAGGGCACAGCCATCAGAGGCTGTCCCACGCCGAAGACCAGAAAATTGCTTGCGCTCTCCAGTCACTCACCCCTCGGGTCAAATCTTAAACCTTGTCCTTACTGGTAACTGTGTCCCCCCCAATCTCAATGTGAAACACCTACACTTTGTCTACTACTTCCTATCTTTTAAGCTTACCTCCAGTTTCAAAAATCTTTTTATTCTACTAGGACTCACAATTCTGTCCCTAACCTCCCTTCTGTTTTCACTTCCCTCTTCATCCAGCCTGCATTCTGTGGTCAACAATTACAGCCCCTCCTGTGCTGTAACCTCCTGGTTCCCATTTTACGCCACTGTACCGGCTGGCTAACCCATAACGCTCATTACATCCAACTCGCAGCCCTCTTTCTGTGCCCGAACCCGCACAGCCGTTCTCTCTCCCAGTTCTCTGGACGCAGGCGGGCATGCACTTTCTGTAAAGGGACAGACAGCTCCTATGTTAGGCTCTGTGGGCCCCAGAGTCTCTGCTGCAAGTACTTGACTCGCTTGTAGAGGTAAAACAGCCAGAGACAGTATGTGAAGGACAACCATGGCTGTGCTCCAATACAACTTTTTCTACAGACACGGAAATTTCAATTTCATAGACTTTTCTCAGGTCATGAAATATTCTTCTTCTTTAGTCCCCTCACCCCCGCCTGCCGCAACCATTGAAAGATGTAGAACATATTCTTAACTCATGGGCCTTCTAAAAACAGACAGTGGAGTAGACTTGGTCTACGCGCGATAGGTAGTTGGCTGACTCCTGCCCCAGATAATAATTTCAGACTTCCTCTTTTCCACACTAACATTCAACACCTCTATTCTTCCATCCTCACTCTCAGACCTTTCCTTCTTTTCACTAAGCCGCCTAGAGAGAATTTCTACAGGCCACCGCCTCCGCTATCCATTTAACTGCATCTGTGCCCTTATATCCTCGCTTCACTTCTATCGTTCCATTCCCCTCATTCCGAGACTTACCCACGCAGAAATATCACTTCAACAATTCTCCCTTCTTTCTCCTCCTCATCAATATTTTCCTCTCTTCTGGATCTCTCCATCAGCATACAAATATTATTTCTCCCATAAATAAAAAACAAAAGCACTCTCATTCCTACTTCTCCCCTCCAGGTAACACCCCATTCTCTCCTTCCCCTCAGAAAAAACCCTTCCAAAGACTTGTTTATGCTGACCCTAATTTCTCTTTCCATCCTCTCGTAAATGCAGGCCAATTAAGTTTGACCCTTGTATAGGTCCCCCCGTGATTTCCATGTTGTGAGATGTCGTAAGTTTCCAGTCTTCGTCTCATTTTCCCTACCAGCAAGTGAGATGTGGCCAGTTGCACACTCCCTATTCCTTGAAACATTTTGTCTCAGATTCCAGGGCATTCTACCTTCTTAGTTTTCAGCCTACGTCACTGACTTGTTCCTTTTTTTTTTTAATATATTTTATTGATTATGCTATTACAGTTGTCCCATTCTCCCCTTTTCTTCCCCTCCACTCCCCCCATTCCCCGCCTTTTAGTTTTTGTCCATAGGTCATACACATAAGTTCTTTGTCGTCTACATTTCCTATACTATTTTTAACCTCCCCGTCTGTTTTCTGCCTACCATTTATGCTACTTATTCTCTGCACCTTGTCCCCCTCTCTCCCCCTACCACTCCCTTGTTGATATCCCTCCATGCCTTATATAAATCCCTTTAACATTTCATATAATAAAGGCTGGGTGATGATGAACTCCTTGAACTTGACCTTGTCTGAGAAGCACTTTATCTGCCCTTCCATTCTAAATGATAGCTTTGCTGGATAGAGTATTCTTGGATGTAGGTCCTTGCCTTTCATGACTTGGAATACTTCTCTCCAGCCCCTTCTTGCCTGTAAGGTCTCTTTTGAGAAATCAGCTGAGTCTTATGGGAATTCCTATGTAGGTAACTGTCCCCTTTTCTCTTGCTGCTTCTAAGATTCTCTCCTTATCTTGGGTAATGTCATTATGATGTGTCTTGGTGTGTTCCTCTTTGGATACAACTTCTTAGGGACTCTCTGAGCTTCCTGGACTTCCTAAAAGTCTATTTCCTTCACCAGCCTGGGGAAGTTCTCCTTCATTATTTGTTCAAATAAGTTTTCAATCCCTTGGTCTTTCTCTTCTCCTTCTGGCACCCCTATGACTTGGATGCTGGGACGTTTAAAGATGTCCTGGAGGTTCCTAAGCCTCGCCTCAGTTTTTTGAATTCTTGTTTCTTCATTCTTTTCTGGTTGGATGTTTCTTTCTTTCTGCTGGTCCACTCTGTTGATTTAAGTCCCAGTTTCCTTCTCATCTCTATTGGTTCCCTGCAGATTTCCGCTCATTTCCTTTTTATTATCCTTCATTTGTTCAAGTAATTGCGGCAATCTTTCTTCGAATCCTGTGAGCATCCTGATTATCAGTGCTTTGAACTGTGCATCTGATAGGTTGGCTATCTCTTCGTCACTTAGTTGTATTTTTTCTGGAGCTTTGATGTGTTCTTTCATTTGGACCACTTTTTTTTCTCAGTGCACCTGTTACTTTAAGGGGCGGGGCCTTAGGTGTTCACCAGGGCGGGGTAACCCACGTGGCTGTGTTGTGACGCTGTCTGTGGGGGCGGGGCCTGAGAGAATAATGGCGCTTGCTCTGTTCTCTGCACTTCCCCAGCTACCCACAAGTGAGTTGGGCCCTTCTTTGCTGGCTCCGGGATGAGCTGGCGGGCCAGCACAGTTCCAAGTCCCTATGGGTCTCCCCAATGAACTCTCCTGTGAGGCCGGGAGTTCCTCCCACTGCCGCCTCAACCCCCACAGGTGTATTCAATTGGTGGTTTGAGGTTTTATTTCCCTGCGTTGGTGTGCTGCATGGTCTGTTCCACTCCCCAGCTTTTCCTCCCAGTTTATCTGCTCGAGAATGAGGGGCCACCCAGTCCACTAGTCTTAGCTCCGGTTTCCCCGAGTGTGCCTGCCACATTTTGGTCAGGCGCGCCCACCACAGGCCTCTTCGGGCACCAAACCGCGTCTTGCTGAGTGCTCTCCACCCGGCTCTGCCTCACTTACTGGTCTGGATGAACGTGTCTTCTTTAACTCCTTGGTTGTCGGACTTCCACTCAGTTCAGTTTTCTGTCAGATATGGCTTTTTTTTGTTTTTTAAATTGTTGTTTTTCCTCTTTTGGTTGTGCGAGGAGGCACAGTGTGTCTACCTACACCTCCATCTTGGCCGGAAGTCTGACTTGTTCTTTTTAAATCTTCTTTGCTGATGCTTCAGCATCTCCACTGGGCTCAGCTCTTAGACCTCTTATCTCTTTTATCTCCGTTTACTTTCTTGGTGATTTCATTCAGTCTCATGGCTTTCAATAATAATCTGTTGCTGGTAACTCCCACATTTATACCTCCAGCCTGGACCTCTCCTCTGAATTCCAGGTTCATGTATCTAGCTGCCTACCTACTACTTGGGAGTCTAAGAGGCATCTCAGATTTAATGTGCCCACAAGTGAGCTACTGATCTTCCTTCCAAAGCTTTTCTTCCTGCAATCTTGTCTATCTCAGTTAATGGCAACTTGATTCTTCTGGATAGGATGTTGGGTAACTTCCAGTTGAGTGTGATGGGTGGAAGGAAGAAGAGGAGAAATGGGACTGACAGTTTCAGGACTAATAAGACAGGGAAGCAGAGTCCCAACTGTGTCCAAGACTTGTGACGTACAGCTACTGTGAACTACTAGCTGAGGGACATCACTTTTTCCTTACCTGTATCCAGCTGGTAAGAGAAGGAGGAAAAATAAGAGGGTGTTGTAACAAAAAATCTCCGGGAAAAGAAGCATGAAAGTGGACATCCTGAACTTAAATGTCGCCAGATAAATGAGCCTAAAATGAGCAAGATCAGACAAAGGGGTTGTGCAGTAATCATGAAACTGCTCCTAACTCTGGATATGCAAACACAATGGATATCATTATCCATGGGCACGTGGTTGATGCTCTATCCCAGGGAATAGGAAGAGGGGCAAGGGAAGTCACTGTGTATGAGGAATGTTGTACATGTGAACAGTATGGAAGATAAAAGATTAAGAACTATTCTAGACTTTGAATTCTTCTCTACACTTAAGCAGCCATGTACTTGTCCATAGTCTCTTATCTAAAACCCCTAGGGCCAGAGACTTCCTAAGATGGTGGCATAGGTGAATGCGCCATGCCGCCGCACACAACCAAACAAGGAAAAAATCAGAAATTTACACAACCAAAAACAGCCAGATCTGACAGAAAATCGAATTGAGAGGAAGTCCGACAACCAAGGAATTAAGGAAGATACATTCATCCAGTCTGGGTAGCTGGGAGGAGCAGGGCGGAGGGAGAGTACTCGGTGACTCCGCGGTGAGCCGGTGAGCAGAAGCGCGGCCAGCGCCCGGCTCATCCGGACCCAGTGGGGCTGAGACTGGTGGACCGGGCAGGTCCGCATTCGCGGGCAGACGGACCGGGAGAGAAAGCAGGGCACAACCCATCGGTGCAGATTGAGAGCACCTGCGGGGGTGGAGTCGGCAGCGGGAGGAACTCCCAACCTCATAGGAGAGTTCGCTGGGGAGACCCTCAGGGGATTGGAGCTGTGCAGCCCGTCCATGGACCCCGGAGTGACCCCCCGGAGCCAGCGCAGAGGGGCTCGAATTGCTTGTAGGAGGCAGTGTGGGTGCGGAGAGCGAAGCAGGCGCCATTGTGCTATCAGGTCCCAGCCCACAGGCTACGTCACAGCACAACTACCGGGAGTTTCCCTGTCCAGGTGAACCCCAAGGCTTTGCTCCCCCTTACAGTAACAGGCGCACCAAGGGAAAAAAAAATGGCCCAAAGAAAGGAACAGATCAAAGCTCCAGAGCTAACTGACCAAGAGATAGCCAACCTATCAGATGCACAGTTTAAAACCCTAGTAATAAGGATGCTTACAGAATTCGATGCAAAATTATCAAAATTGCTTGAATGAGGAGAGATCTGCAGGGAACCAACAGGGATAAGAAGGAAACTGGGGCTCAAATCAACAGAGTGGACCAACAGAAAGAAAAAAACATCCAACCAGAAAAGAATGAAGAAACAAGAATTCAAAAAACGGAGGAGGGGCTCAGAAACCTCCAGGACATCTGTAAACGGCCCAACATACGGATCATAGGGCTGCCAGAAGGAGAAGAAGAAATCCAAGGAATTGAAAACTTATTTGAACAAATAATGATGGAGAATTTCCCGAAGCTGGCGAAGGAAATAGACTTTCGGGAAGTCCAGGAAGCTCAGAGAGACCCAAAGAAGTTGGACCCAAAGAGGAACACACCAAGACACATCATAATTACATTACCCAAGATCAAAAATAAGGAAAGGATCCTAGAAGCAGCAAGAGAAAAAGAGAGTTACCTACAAAGGAATGCCCATAAGACTATCAGCTGATTTCTCAGAAGAGAACTTACAGGCAAGAAGCGGCTGGAGAGAAGTATTCCAAGTCATGAAAGCCAAGGACCTACATCCAAGAATACTCTATCCAGCAAAGTTTTCATTTAGAATGGAAGGGCAGATAAAGTGCTTCTCAGATAAGGTCAAGTTCAAAAAGTTCATCACCACCCAGCCTTTATTGTATGAAATGTTGAAGGGAGTTATATGAGGTATGGAGGGATATCAACAGGGGAGTGGTAAGGGAGAGGGTGGGAATGGGGCACAGAACAAGTAGCATAAATGGGAGGTAGACAACAGACAGGGGGAGGTTAAGAATAGTATTGGAAGTGCAGGAGCAGAAGGACTTATGTGTATGACCTATGGACAAAACTAAAGGGTGGGGAAAGGAGGGGTAAGGGGGTGGGGGACAAGAAGGGGGGGAAAGTGGGACAACTGTAACAGCATAATCAATAAAATATAGTTAAAAAAAATAAATAAAACCCCTAGGGCCAGATATGTTTTGTTGAAGTCAGAATTTTTGAATTTTAGAAAGGTAATAGGTGCAGAGTGTATTTGGGGTGTTTGGACTTCAAAATTGTAAAGTGACTGAGAATCTGTACTAACTTCAAGTCTTGGAAGAGCTTGAGCAAGACATAATTATTGTCAACTTTAAGTGAGAAACAAATTCATATAGCTCTCGTGAATTTTACCTCTCCTGAGCTTCTGCAGAAGCATAATACCTTCAGGGCTACTAGGTAAATCCAAAGAGGAAAAAGTTGATTCTTACCAGAAATGTAGACTCCATCTCTGCTGTCATCAGTACTATGCCCTTTTCTTCCTTAAGTTCAGGATAGTGATATAAAATCAGCTGGCTGGCTGCAGCTTCCCCTCGGGTCTGTAAGGAGGAACACTTATCAAGGCTCAATAAGGTACCACCACAACAAAACTGCAATTTCAGAGCAATAGAGTCTGGAGGAAATTCTGGCTCTTACCAGCCCCTTGAGTATCTAGTGAGTCGGAGGCCTGGTGTGTGGGGGATGGTAAGGCTCGCCAAGGCAGGGTGAAAGTGACAGTTTGCACAGTGTTATTTGTGTCTTCAATTGAAAAAGGTTTGGCTCCTTTCCCAGAAAATGTTTACAGTAGGCAGTGAATCCTTCATCATGGCTATATATTTAAAAACAAAACAGCACAAGCAGCTACCAAATCAAGTTCTAAAGAAAGCAATATGCTTGTGTAATTGCCACTTTTATGGACTAGTGCATTTCACAGTTGAAATCTACTCCCCTTGGCTGGCTCTGAAGACTGAGCTCTTTTAAGCTGTAGCAAACAGCTGGAGAGTTTGCACATGGGCCAGATTTGTAATGTGCAGTTTTAAAATATAATCTGGGTGGGAGGTAGGGTGAAAAGAAGAATGAGAACATCATAATTTGATAAAGAATGGACAGGGCAGTAGTTACTAGACCTCAATACAGACTAGGAAGAGAGACTGGGTTCAAAGCTAAAGCCCTCATACAGTGTAAGAGGAAACAACTATACACTGAAAAAAAAAAAAAAAATTCTCTGGTCCTGGCTGGTTTGGCTCAGGGGACTGAGCACTGGCCTGCAAACCAAAGGGTGGCAGGCTCGATTCCCAGTCAGGGCACATGCCTGGGTTGCAGGCCAGGTCCCCAGTAGGGGGTGCACAAGAGACAACCACACATTGATGTTTCTCTCCCTTCCTTTCTTCTTCCCTTTCCCTCTCTAAAACTAAATAAATAAAATCTTAAAAAAAATCTCTGAGTTTCATCTCTAAACTTTCAGCAAGTCCTTTTATTATCAATATCTCAGTATTGCTAGGGTACTTTTAATAGTTCAACCTCTCACTTCTCCTGAACATACTTCTATACTGATCATTTTCATCATAATTATGTTTCTGGATCTTTTTCTTATACCTGTACATGAGCTTTCTGAGGGCAGGACTTTGGCTCAAAGGTATCTAGATCCTCTCATAGTTTCCAACACGATAGCATAATGTTTAAGTTCACAGACTTTGGAGTCAATGACCTGAAGTCAATCAAACTCAGCTCTGCCACTATTAGCTGTGTGAACTAACTTCTCTGAGCCTACTTTCTTCTCTGTAAATAGAAGTAATAGTAACTATCTCATGGGATATTTGTGAGGACTAAATGATAATATATGTGCCAGAAAAATCTGGCACATAGTAAATATATCAAATGTTGATTATTACAGCATGGACCCAATAAATGATTGTTAGAAGAATTATAAAATAATTGTAAGCTGCTCCCTCATTCTATTTTGCACTCCCTTTATCCCAACTTCAAAGTCAATATAATACACGCTAGTTTTTTTTGCCAGATTTGGCCTCCAAATATAGAAAGCCAATCCTAGTTATGATCTGATGTAAAATACTGACTTTTATTTTAAAAGCTTCAAATGCTTTGGATTGAACTTAACCTAATATTTGGGGATAAAACAAAAAAAAGGAGGGAAGCAAACAAAACAGCATCTATGGAATGGAAACTATGCATCTAGCATCTTAGAAAGTGCTGACTTGATTAATAAAACTCATATAAAACATGAAGCCTTCCTTAAGGTCAAAAACCTTAAGGTTCTAACCATTATAACTCGCCCATGTTTTTTAAGTGAGGCACATGCAGTAAATGTTTTAGAGACCTGAGGAAGAGACAGGAGAGAGCCTGAAGTAGTCAGAGAACACGTTTTGGGGTCTTTTCCAATTCTGAGGTATTGAACAGGGCCTAGAAAGCTAGCCCAACATACCAAGCATGACAATTCATCAATGCTACGACAAATACTGCGGGGAGTTAGTACATAGCCTGTGTCCTCGAGCCTCAGCAAGGCTCACGGTCCCACAAAGGGGTAGGCCCTTTCCCTAGGGGACAAGTACAAACCACCTACCTGAATATTTATAAGTGCAGTGAAATGGAGTTCAGTGCCTGACCATCGTCCCACAAAGAACTCATAGCCTTCCCTTCTTGGTAGTGCACATAGAAACTGTGGGAAACAATACACAAGGAGGTAGATAAATAAATAAAATCATTTCTTCTATGTCCAACCACCTATATCATTGACTCAATTTCTTCAATGTTTGGTTTAAAACATTTTTTTTAAGTTATGAAATTCATACATGGTAATATAACAAGCACATATACGCTTCCCAACCCACCTAAGAAAGCAAGCAGTAGATACCCAATTTCAGCTCTTTATGTGACCCATTCCAACCAGCGCAGAGTTAACGTCTGTCCTGCACTTGCTGACTGCCATTCCCTTTCCAGGTTTCATATGTTCAATGTGTACGTGTACAGCCATAAACAAGAAACAGTACTGTTTGCCTGCTTAAAAACGTAAATCTTACTTATCATGTATACTTTTGCAACTTGCTTTTTACACTTCCGTTATACTTCTGAGATTTATCCATGTTGATAACCATAATTCTAATTCATTAACTTTTCACTGTTGTATGGATTTCTACTACGGAAGTTCACCAGTTTATCTATTCTTCCGCTGACAAACATTTGGGTCTTTTTCAATTTCCAAACTTCCTAGTGCTGCTGAATTCATTTTTGTTCCAGTACGTATAATCACTTCATACTTTATCACCTAAGGTTGATAATGCAGCTCTAAATACCAATAAGTGAGCCCTGGCTGGTGTAGCTCAGTGGATTGAGCACAGGCTGCAAACCAAAGGGTCCAATAAGTGATTAGTTTTATGCTCAAGATGTTTAGACTTGGGGATGAGTGATGGAGGAGAGAAGAATGCCACAACATAAAGGATAATCAATCCAACACGCGCGAGTCATGGGACTGTCTCCTTACCGCCAACCACGCAGGCTCAGTGTGGTTATATTAGATGGAATAACCTCAGTGCCTATTTAACAGCTGGCCCCTGGTTAGGCAAAACATTTTTTTAGAGCTTTCATTGAGGTCTACTTGAAGCAGTAAGTTATGCATATTAAAAGTACACAATTAGATGAGTTTGATATATGTACACTGTGAAACCATGACCGCAGTCAACATAATGCACATCTTCTCCAAAAAATCCTTTTAATTCATAACTTTCTCTCCCCAACTCTCCCTAAGCAACCCCTGATTTGGCGTCTGTCACTACCAGTCAGTCCGCATTCTCTAGAATTTTGTATAGATGGAACCACAGAATCTGTCCTTCTTTTTGGTTTGGCTTCTTTCTTCAGCACTATTATTTCGTGATCTATCCACGTTGTTGCATATATTAATAGCCCATTCCTTTTAATTCCTGAGTATTATTTCATGGTATATATGTACACATATGCAATTCTTTAATTGATTCCCCTGTGATAGATTTGGGTATTTTTCCGTATTTTGTTATTAAAAATAAAGCTACTATGAACATTTGTGTACAAGTCATTACATGTACATGTACTTTCAGTTCTCTTGGGAAAATACCTAGGAGTAGAATGGCTGGGTAGTAAGGCAGGTACATGCATAACTTTTAAAAAAACTGCCACACTGTTTTCAAAGTGGTTGTATCATTTTACATTCTTACTAGCAACATATTAGAGTTCTAATTGTTCCATGTCCTCACCAACACTTGGTATGGTCAGTTTTTTTAATTTTAGTTATCCTAGTGGTATCTTACTGTGGTTTTAATTTGCATTCCCATTATGACCAGTGATGTCAAGCGCTTTTTTAGGTACTTACTTTCCATCCTGCTTCACTGGTGAATAGTCTGAATCTTTTGCCCATTTGTTCATTGGGTTGCCTGTCCTCTTATTATTAAGCTGTAAGAGTTTTTAATATATTCTAGATACAAGTCATTTGCCAATATATGTCTTGCAAATATTTTCTCCCAGTCTGTGCCTTGTCTTTTCATTTTCATAAAAATGTCTTTTGAGAAGTAGAAACTAAAAATTTTTTAATGTGGTAAAATATACATTACATAAAAGTTACCAATTTAACTATTTTTACCATTGAACCATTTTCAAGTGTACGGTTCAGCGGCACCAAGCACGTTCACAATGCTGTGCACCCCCAGTGCCTTTCATCTCCAGAACTTTTCTCCGTTCCCCAAGCTGAGACTCCATATTCATTAAACAGTAATTTCCCTCTCCCCTTTCCCCTTCAGGCCCTGGCAACCACCATTCTGCTTTCTGTCTATAAATCTGACCGCCCTAAGTACCTGATGTGTAGAAGCACACAGTATTTGTGCATTTGTGACTGGCTTATTTCACTCAGCATAACGTCTTCAAGGTTCACCCATGTTGTAGCATGTGTCAGAATTTCCCTCCTTTTTAAAGCTGAATAATATTTTATTTTATATACATACACACACACACATTTTATTTATCCATTCATCTATTAATGGACACTTGGGTTGCTTCCACCTCTTGGCTGTTGTGACTATGCTGCTATGAACATGTGTACAGAAAAAGAAAATTTTAATTTTGATGAAATGTAATTTATTGATTTTTTAAAATACTTTGTGCTTTTTGTGATATACTTAAGAAATCTTTGCTAAACCCCAGATCACTAAGATTCAATCTAAGATCACCAAAA
Source organism: Micronycteris hirsuta (assembly GCA_004026765.1). Lineage (NCBI taxonomy): Eukaryota > Metazoa > Chordata > Mammalia > Chiroptera > Phyllostomidae > Micronycteris > Micronycteris hirsuta. The sequence continues at coordinate 61,799 of PVJI01003559.1, forward strand.
CCAAGATCACTAAGATTCTATGATCTATTTGACTTAACTACTGGATACAGTGTGAGGCAGGAGCCGGCTGACCCTGGCCTGCCTGGGCGGCTCCGCGGGCTGAAGCACCGCCCCGCACACCACAAGGCTGTGGGTTTGATCCTGGTCAAGGCACGGACAGGGGGCAATCAGTCACTGTTTCTCTCTCCTGTCGATATCTCTCGATCTCTGTCTCCCTCTTACTCTCTCTTTAACATCCATAAACATATCCTCAGGTGAGGATTAACTTAAAAGGAGTAAAATAAGATTATCCTTTCCTCCATTTAATTACCTTGGCTCCCTTGCTGAAAAACAACTGACCACACCTATGTTGGTCTATTTCTGGATTCTCTACTCCATTCCACTTATATGTCTATTTTTATGCCAATACCATACTGTCTTCATTACTATAGCTTTGTTATAATTCTTAAAATCAAATAATGTAAGTCCTCTAACTTTGTTCTTTTCCAAAATTGTTTTGTTATTCTAGGTCCTTTGGATATCCAAATAAATTTTTTAAATCAGCTTGTCGACTTCTTTAAAAAAAGCCTATTGGGCTTTGGATTGGGATTATATTCTAGATATCAATTTGGGGAGAAATGACGACAATATGGAGTCTAATCCATGAACATGGTATGTGTTTCCATTTACTTAGATGTTTTTTATTTTCTCTCAGTAATGTTTGGCAAATTTTTTTGAGAATCCTAGAAATTATTACCAATACCCAGTCAGCTGGCCTAGCTTACCTATTCCCTGCCCTTAGGTCTTCTGGTAGCTCATTACTCCAGGAACAATCTCATTAGATTCCTTTTAGGTACATACTATCAGGATAGCATGGCCAAAACTTAAAATAAAACCGCTAATAAAACAGACTCTTACAAGAAGTTGAAAATATTATGGTCTCAGGTGCTGCATCCAACATTCATGTATACTGACAGATTGAGATCCAGGTCAGAAAGGGCTGAGATATCTATAAAGTCAGAGACTTACTGGACCAAACTCACATGATTTCATAAGGCTAAAAATTTCACTTCTTAGTACAATCAACAGATGAGCATCTCTGTTACAGCATTGTCAACAGAGCTGTAACATGAGATAGCATGGACTATCAAGAGATCGGTTAGAAAGCATCCTTGCTAGCAATCCAGAAACTTACCGTTGGACAGGACTGAGCTCGGGTCCAGATCAAATCAAACTTCTCTTCCTGTAGGTTAGAAAGGAATAAAATTCACAAATGAAAAAACAAAAAAGGCCACAATCACACTTAAATTCACCAAGACTAAACTCTAGAACTAAAATACAATGAACACAATCTGTTTCATCATTTACAAATCCCTCTATGACAGAGAGGCAAAACCAGATGTATTCTGTACATGAACAGTATATTCTGTATATGAACAGTGCATACTCCAAATGCCCCAAACTCTCCAGGGGACTCTGCCAAGTGTCTGAGAAAGCAGGTCACTAAGTCTGCCTGAAGGAAGCCTAAAAAGGCCTGTTCAAACAATGAGCCAGTATTAGAGATCTAAAATACCACAGAAGTACAGATCCTTTCACTGTTAAAACTTATGAAGGGCAAGGGTACATACATATATATAAGAGGCAGAAAAAACTAGCAATACTATCACAGCAACCAAAAGGCCTGGCTTTATTTTTATGTCTGTAAGTTTTTATCCTTAATCTTAGACTTAGACATGTAAGCTTGGTATATATATTTATGCTCTTGATATAAACTTACCCCAGGCTACTTCCTTTTCAGGGAAGAAGAAGAGCATAAAGAACTAGCTGATAGCCTCGTACATCAAATGCTGATCTCAATGGTCAAGCAGCGGCTGGTGACTATCTATCTTCAAGACAGCAATTTCAAGAAGAGGGGAAAAACCCCACAAGAAAATGCCACTTGCTAAGGGGAAATGCCAGAAAAAAATTAAGAGGAGGCTCTAAATCAGCTCATTTATAGACAAGAAAGGAAGAAATTGGCCCTGGCTGGGTAGTTCAGTTGGGTAGAGAGTTGCCCTAATATGCCCAGGTTGTGGGTTTGATCCCTGGTCAGGGTGGATACAAGAATCAACCAATGAACGCATAAATAAATGGAGCAACAAATCGATGTCTGCCTTTCTCTCGGTCTCTTTCTCTCTCTCTCAAATCAATTAAAAAAAAAAAAAAAAAAGAAAGGAAGAAACCTATGCTAGAGGCCCTGTGTTAAATTCCAATAGCTTGGAAAACACCAAAAAGAAATAAAAGACTTGGAAATTGCTCAGCAACATGAACTTACACCATACTCCCTTGTCAGAGACTTGACTTAAAGGGACATTTCTAAACCAGAAAGAGGGAAAACAAGAGCCATAAATATACCATATGGAGCTTCCAATCTTTGGTACTCAGGGCATAATAAAAACCCTGAGAGCTATAAACGTAAGTTCTCAAGAGGCAATAAACATAGGAAAAGTAAAGGCAACTGCCTGCTAAGGTTAGAGACATGACCTTCATGCTATAACACTCTCATTTCCCCTCCAAACTACTTACAGGAATAACTGCGTAGACTGTATCTTTTGCTGCAAAGTACTGCTGCCAAATCTGTACAAAAAAGAGAGTATGTCTGTGACACGTGGGTAATCTTTTCAACTTGCACCAAGACATGATGACAGCTTTCACTGCTCACAGTAACATGCTATTTGACAACAGAGAGAAAAATCTAATGCAATGCTTTTATTACTAGTTCAACATTACAAAAAGATTTAATAGCATCTACTCTTCTAGATGATTAAACTGTAACTCTTACTAACAAATTCCTGTCACAGAAATGGATACTATGACCTTGTTAATAATTTTTCTCAAGACGTGCCTTGTGCATAATAGACAGGCTCTCTTTTTCATACTCTCTCTTGTCCTTTCCAAAACCTGAACTCCCTAGCCAACTGTGGGTCTTCCCAGGAGCGGGACATCAGTCACTCAGAACCCAGGTTCTGGAATCAGGCAGACCCAGATACAAATCCCAGCTCCAGTCATTTCACAGCTATGCTACTTTGGGCAAATTACTGCACAATAATGAAATAATATCCATATAACCATGAATAAAACAGAAATAGTATCACCTCACAGGACTGTTGTGAAGATAAGCTGAAATAACGTAGGTTTGTGCTTAGCACAACAGAACTACAATGCAAACCAGAGCCAAGGTGCTCGGAGGGAGACAAAGAGGCACTTAACCCAAGTTAGGGAATGAGTGCCAGAGGGGGGATACTTAAGGTGTATCTTGAAAACTGATCAGGAGTCAGCCAGGTGAACAGGGAGTCTGGAAAGACAAACAGGTATGGTAGAAGATAAGAGATACATTCTAAGCAGAGAATGACATTAGCAAAGGCATGGATGTCGTAGAAGACATCAGAGTCAAGGTGACACCTGAGTTGGTGTTGAAGAATGGGTCACCCTCCTTTAAAGTTGCTCTGCTTTATTAACATTCCCATTACATGGGGGACCAACTGAAGATACTAATCACAACGTGATCTAACCAACACAAAGCACAGGACCACTGCTTCCTAGGACTCGGGCAAACCACTCTATCAGTGCAGCTGAAGATTGCTTTGCTTTTTTTTTTTCCATGTCAGAACACTGCCTTCTCATTTTAAGGATAGCATATCCTGCTTATTTTTATTTAATTTATGAGGTCTGTCCAGAAAAAGTCCAGCCATTGTTAATATAACAAGAGTAGTTTGCACAACACTGATGTAACCTGACAGCCAAGGAGAGTGGACTGGAATGTGCATGTGTGAACAATGATGACTTCACTGTACTGGTCAGTGGAGGTGGTAGACACTGTTGAGTGAGCATGTGTACTGTGTGGCTGTCTCATACAAAATGACTGAGAGAGTAGAGCAATGAATCTGTATCAAAGTTTGCACTAAGCTTAACATTCCTCTGCAGAAACTATTCGGATGATTAGAAGGCCACAGCTATGGGCAACTGGTGATTGGCAGCTTCAATGCAACGACAGCGCGCCTGCTCATGTATCACATCTCATGCGGTTTTTTTGCGAAACATCACACCGCCCAGGTGACTCAGCACCCCTGCAGCACTGTGACTTCTGGCTTGTTCCCAAACTAAAATCACTTTTGAAAGGGAAGAGACTTCAGACCATCGATGAGATTCAGGAAAATATGACGGGACAGCTGGTGGCAACTGGGAGAACTGTGTGAGGTCCCAAGGTGCCTACTTTGAAAGGGACTGAAGCGTCATTGTTCTATGTACAATGTTTCTTATACCTTCTTCAATAAATGTCTCTATTTTCCATATTACATGGCTGGATACCTTCTGGACAGACCTTGTATTATTAGTAGTTTATGAATAAACACTAAAATGTATGAGGCTGACAGATTTTACCTAACATAGTTGACCTTGGTTACTCAAAAGCATTTTAACACACAAATTTGTATCTAAAATGATAGGTGTAAATGATATTTGTCATATGATCAAGACTTCTTGGCCTGGCTTAGAGAAGCCTAAAGGACATGCTTGGTGTCCACTTTCCACTGGACTTCTTCCCAAAGGCAGTTTGAGGTCTCCCTGAGACTTTGCATAAGTCTCTATTAACAGACGTCAAAACCCTGTGCTGTCCTTCCACCAGGGTAATGGTGGAAGGACAGACACGAAAGCTCCATCAAGGTCCTTGGGAGTAGGGGATTCTCTCATTTACCTCCCTGGCTGGCACAGAGCCTGACATTTAATAGGTATTCAATAAATGCTTACTGAAATGAATGATATAGCGCCCAAAGGAAAATCATGGCAATTCACACACCTTCCCATAAGGGAATGTGATGCAGAGTCAAACAGACATGGGTTTGTGTCCCAGCTCTACTACTTACTAAGTCACTTAATTCTTTAAGTTATGGTTTCCTCAGTGGTAAATTAGGAATAGTAGCATCTACTTTACAAAGCGGTTATGAGGACTGAATGAAATAGTGTATATGAAGCACTAAGTAAAGCACCTGACACACAGTACACTGCTTTTATTATTCCGACTCTCTCAATATACCTAAAATATAATTTGTGGAACCATAAGGAATGCCAATAAAGAGCATATTATAGTCTAATTAGAGAAAAACATCATAGACATGAAAATTTAAATAGAAATGTAAATTGAGGTATTGGAATGACCAAATAAGCAGGACAGATCAAGAGTGCTTTGAAGAAAGGTGTCCAGAAAACTTCCTGCAGAAGGTCCTGTAATAATGAAGGATCCTGAATGCCAAGCAAAGGAATATGGTAAGTCACTGAACATTTGTGAGCAGGTTACTAACATAATATTTTTATTGCTTTATTTAAAAACACAAGTGTGCACTTACTCTGTGCTAGGAACTGTTTTAAGTGCTTTATAAATATTAACTCATTTAATTCCCCAAATAACTCTATGAGGTAAGTACTATTATTAGTTCCACTTTACAGATAGGGAAACTAAGGCTCTGAGGGGTTAACTAACTCATCAAAGTCATTCATCTAGTAAGAGGGCAGAGCTAGGATTTTAAATAGGCAGCTTGGTTCTACAGTCTGTGTTCTTAACCAATACATTAGTCTTCTCCATAATGAAAGCAGAACTTTAAGAGGATTCAACTGGTGAGGATATGATGGGGTAGTGGGAGAAAGAAGAGCAGGGAGACCTATTTAGAAAGGTAGTATAGTAATTCAGGTACAGAGTAGTGATGATTTTAAATAAGATATGGGTAACAGGAATAAAAAAGAAAGGGGAAATATGAGTTGATTAGATATACAGGAGTGAGACCAAGAAAGACACGTTTTTCTTACGACACTATTTTTTATGTAATTCATCACTTTTGCTATCTATGGCTAGAAAGAGGTGTCGGGGAATGTCTGCTCCTTTCTACTTTCAGATTTGGTTTATGAAGCACACATTTTCTTAAAGTATGTCAACCCATCTTCATTCATTACCTGTTTTATTTCATCTCCAGTTTTGTCTTTCACCATCTCAATGTTAAAGATTGAACTGAGAGTCTAAAAGAGAAAATAAAAAGCGATTGGTACCCACAATTTAAAAAATAAAACAGCTAAACTTTATCTGTAAGCCTGTAGGATGCAACATGTCAGGACAGTGAATCAGATCTTCAGTAAAGACAGAACCAGTGTGAAAAAAGCTGTATGCTCAGGGAAGTGAGCCCCCAAGCCCAGGCAGGCTTTGGCAGTGCTATTCTGGGGAGTATCTGGAGGTATGTCCTAATCCTGCACCCTCACAATGAGCACTGCAGTGCTTTGCAACTGGTAGGAGGAGAGATTTTGGTTATCTTTAACTGCTTTTCTGCCAGGAGTGGCTTCTTATTTGCAAATTAAATGACAGAGTAAACATGTTTTAATCTGATTTTTAGTAACAGATTCCTATGGGAAAAAAGGTATCACTCTATTTCCTCTAGTATCCCCAGGACCCACACTATGCTAGGGGTTACATCAAGGACACAAATATTCATACAAATATTTCTCATATCCACAGTTGATAAATCACAAGATCATTGAACCACCGTAAATATGTTCAAATTTGCAGCCTCTTGTTACAGATGTTGCATGTGGCTTCAAACCTGGATAATCAATTAGACACCTACCTTGTCCTTAGTGAATCCTCTGCTCATAGGCTGTTTCCCCGACGTGCTTGTCTGAAATATATGATAGGGTATTAATCCATACTTCACTCAGAAGGAAAAGACCACCAAGTGAGGTGAGGTGCCAGTATCTCATCCAGTATCTTTGCACCTAAGAACTTACTTCACTCCATATAGTAACTGTACATACTGTTCTTAGAGTTGTTGTTTGTAAGACTTTTCTTTGACTAAGCTTCTGCGATGCAGAGAGGAAAAGATCCCTTGGTTAGTAACCAGCATCTGCTAGTACTGCGAGTGCGTCCTACACCTACCACTGTGGATATAAGGTACCCCTTCCCAGAATGAGGGCTGCTCGGGTTTTCTGTGCTCTGCCCTCTGATCTGCTCCACAGTAACCACAGAGGAGGTGAGAAATGGAAAGATGTCTTTCCCAAGGCTGCTTCTTATCTGTGATAGTACTTCTGATGGCAGGCACTCAGCAGACTATGGAGTTTTTTTTTTACTACGTGGTCTTAATATTCCTTCCATCAAATTAGACTTCACCTCAAAAAAGGCCAAGAACAACTGAAGGTGATTGTTTTCTCTCTTAATCTATTATCTCTGATAAAGGCCACAGTCAGGAAATCCTATTTTGAGTTGCTTTTGAGTGTGGGGACAACTTGTTCTGAGTTTTCCACACAACTTAACTTCTCAGTTCAAGACCATGCCTTTCAGGGGAAAGGAGTACAAGCTGCATCTGGGATTCTGAAGCTGAAAAGCACTTTCTGCATAAAGCCCTGCCTTTTGTTACTCTGTGATTTCATAAATCCAAACCTTTTGTAAATTATGCCCATAGAACTTATACCCACAAATCAGACAAAAGCCTGGTGTATAAAAATCTTGGATGCACCCTGGTCTTTCTGGTCATACTCCTATACACTGACAGCATCCCAATGTAGTCTTTCCTTCATACACAGACTATCCAAAAAAAAGATAGTTGATTTCATTTTCTTACCACTCACCTGTAGGTGTATTGTGAAAACAAGACAAACAAAACCCTCTATTCATACAACTGCCTGCATCTGTCAATCACCAAGCCCTGCATATTCTTTCCCCACAGTATCCCTGCAGTTCATCCTTCATTTCCATTTTCACTCACAAAAATAAAAAATTCAGACTTTCAGCCAAGATAGATACACTGTGACTCCTCGCACAACCAAAAGAGGAAAAACAACAATTTAAAAAAACAAAAACAGCCAGATCTGACAGAAAACTGAACTGAGTGGAAGTCCAACAACCAAGGAGTTAAAGAAGACACGTTCATCCAGACTGGTAAGCGGGGCGGAGCCGGGTGGAGTGCTCCGCGAGATGCAGTTTGTGGAGCGGTACTAGCAACGCTCCAGCTGCCGGGAGAGGCTCGTGGTGGATGCGCCTGGCCAAAACACGGCAGACGCACTCGGTGAAACCGGGGCTGAGACTGGTGGACTGGGCGGACCCTCATTCTCAAGCAGATAAACCGGGAAGAAAAGCTGGGGAGCAGAACAGACCGCACAGCCCACCAATGCAGGGAAATAAAACCTTAAACCACCAACTGAATACACCTGCGGGGGTTGAGGTGGCAGTGGGAGGAACTCCCGGCCTCACAGGAGAATTCATTGGGGAGACCCACAGGGACTTGGAACTGTGCAGGCCCGCCCACTCACCCCGGAGCCAGCAAAGAAGGACCCAACTTGCTTGTGGGTTGCTGGGGAAGTGCGGAGAGCAGAGCAAGCACCATTGTTCTCTCAGGCCCCGCCCCCACAGACAGCATCACAACACAGCGACCTGGGTTACCCCACCCTGGTGAACACCTAAGGCTCCGCCCCTTAAAGTAACAGGTGCACTGAGGAAAAAAAAATGGTCCAAATGAAAGAACACGTCAAAGCTCCAGAAAAAATACAACTAAGTGACGAAGAGATAGCCAACCTATCAGATGCACAGTTCAAAGCACTGGTAATCAGGATGCTCACAGGATTCGAAGAAAAATTGTTGCAATTACTTGAACAAATGAGAAGGGATGAGAAGGAAACTGGGACTCAAATCAACAGAGTGGACCAGCAGAAAGAAAAAAACATCCAACCAGAAAAGAATAAAGAAACAAGAATTCAAAAAACTGAGGAGAGGCTTAGGAACCTCCAGGACATTTTTAAACGTCCCAACATCCGAGTCATAGGGGTGCCAGAAGGAGAAGAGGAAGACCGAGGGATTGAAAACTTATTTGAACAAATAATGAAGGAGAACTTCCCCAAGCTGGTGAAGGAAATAGACTTCCAGGAAGTCCCAGAAGCTCAGAATCCCAAAGAAGTTGGACCCAAAGAGGAACACACCAAGACACATTATAATTACATTACCCAAGATTAAAAATAAGGAGAGAATCTTAGAAGCAGCAAGAGAAAAGGAGACAGTTACCTACAAAGGAATTCCCATAAGACTGTCAGCTGATTTCTCAAAAGAGACTTTGCAGGCATGAAGGGGCTGGAGAGAAGTATTCCAAGTCATGAAAGGCAAGGACCTACATCCAAGAATACTCTATCCAGCAAAGCTATCATTTAGAATGGAAGGGCAGATAAAGTGCTTCTCAGATAAGGTCAAGTTCAAGGAGTTCATCATCACACAGCCCTTATTGTATGAAATGTTAAAGGGATTTATATAAGAACATAATCAGCAAAAGAAAAAAGCAAGCAAAATATAACCAGAGACATTGAAATTAAGAACAATCTGATAGTAACCAGAGGGGAGGGGGGAGGGCACAATGAGGGAAGGGTGTTCAGGAGCTACTATAAAGGACACAAGGACAAAACCAAGGGAGAGGGTGGAAGCAAGCGGGGAAGGTGGGTTTGGCTGGGGTTGGGGGATGTGGTGGGGGGAAAATGCAGACAACTGTAAATGTACAACAATAAAATAATTAAAAAATATATATATATTAAAAAAAGTGAATAAATAAAGTCTTTAAAAAATTCAAGCTTATTGCATTTTAACTAATCAAAGACACCACTGATCTTAAGATGCACCATTATTTTATGTATCAGAAAATGGTGCCAATTAAACAATAACACAATAGTTATATTTCGTTATCAATGTTAAGACAATTTTAGACATGTCAAAATGTGAAAAAAGGTGAACTTGGGAATCAGTGAAATAAGGTAAAAAGGTAATTGAAACTATGTGCCAGAGTCTCAAGAGCACTTTAATAAGAAATTTAAGTGAGTACACTACTACTCCCCTATAGATCCTTTTGAAACCTGTGGGGCCAACGGTTTTGCTATCACAACAATTGACTGGATGGTGACACCTGCACTTATGGGAGGGACAGGGATGCTAAATGAGCTGCGATTTTACAGATGAGTTCTATATATAATGAAGAACTTTCCCTCATCCTGCACAACTTCTTAATATCTAGCCATACATCCTTTCAAGTGAAAAACCTTTTTATAATTACGTGGGCCTAGAATCTAACTCCGTTTTGCATTTCTTTTCCTTCCTTCCTTCTTTCCCTTCCCCTTCCTTCTTTCCTTCCTTCCTTCCCTCTCTCCCTCCCTCTCTTCATTTTTTAAAAACATGGCTTTAATAAACACTACATTTTTTAGAAGCAACTACTATGTAACTTGAGACGAGATTGTATTGTGGAATCTCATGATGGTCACTGATTACAACACTGCTCATGGGTTGAGAGATTTTACAATGACCAACACAGCACCCCTGTGCCAGTCGGTTTTTGCTGCTTATATATTCATGGTGATTCACGTATACAGGTTAAAGCACCTGATGACGACATTAGGTCTCACAGAATAATTGTGCTTGAAAACTTACTTACTAAAAATACATATTTTATTTAAAAAAATATGTTCCTTTATATTACAGTTAGGGCATTATATTGATCCCCCGCCCCCGAAATTACGTATGTAGGTGGGTTATATTGTCTACATTTTATTTTAGGGTAGAAAAGGGAGAATTGACAAAAAATTAATGCAAAAAGGGGATGCTGGGTCTCATGTGATAGGAACCAGTGACTCAAAGTAAAGAAGAGGCTTTTGAAATGGAGCCACTAGCTACTAGCTTTCTTCTGTATAGCTAGGTAAGAAAGACAGGAAGTAACTACTTACCCAAGAGTTGCCATAATTTAAATGAAATCTTTACTAAATCTGCATCTTATCATAAAGTTGAGTTTCTAAGTCTGCCTACAAAAAGGGACAAAGAGCTTTTCTATATTAATACTGAAAGTTTATAATACAGTAAAGAACTATTATTGGCACTATTAATTTATTACAGGAAATTGCATTTGTTAAAACACTTGTAGAGTTCTTTGCTCACATAAGTACACTGTCTGTCACAGGAGACTGGATTCACTCTCCAACCCCACTGACAACTGCTCGTTTTAATGAACCACTTTTTAAAAGGGCGAGTGGATTATCTTAAAACTTAGGCTACCCAAAGCTAAAAAAGTTATTCTCCAAGCAAAAGAAACACCTCTCATTTTAAACACAATGTGGAATCCCAACTTCCCACCGTAACTACCTTATTTCAGATGCACCCAGCCCACATCTGGTTACTGTACATTACCCTGGTTTTGGCCTCTCCCACTCCAATCAATTCTGTGTATTTTAGATAAATATTTTTCAAATAGCAGGTTGAAATCAATTTAGTAGATCGTAGCCAAAGTTTTTAAAAAGATTAAATAACTAGAGTACATTGCATGTAGCAAAAGCATTGTTAAATAAACATTTTTTCAGTTATAATCATATACTTGTGTACTAAATTACAATGTAAAATATTTCTTACTGGGGGTCGTCAAAAAGTTTGAAAAGTACTGCATTAGATTAGTTTCCTACACAGAGTTTCAACATGCTTTCCCCCAGCTTTGATTCTCATTTAAGGGTAATTGCTATTAAGCCCTTTTTTGCCCTCCAATCTCTATAGCTCACTGCCCTGTGTGCCTTACCTTGATCACTCAACTGCTCCCCTGGGAGCAGCAGCTACCCTTTCTATCCCTCCATACCTCCACATGACCACAGTAGTTTGCCAGAAAGGGAGGATACCATTTATGGACGGAGACTGAGCTGAGCAGAAAGAGGCTATGGTCAGTTCATCCAGATGACCCATAGATGAGTTCATTTCCAGAATAAGGGTCGGGGTTGAGGGGGTAGAGTACTGGTGAGCCAACAACACAAAAAGGGGCAGGTCTTACCTTCTCCTCCACGCATTTGATAAAGTCACCTTGCCTGGAGTGTCCCACTGGCTGCTTCCGAAACTCACTGCGTTTCTCCAGCCGGGACTCAAAAGCAGCTGGGTCAGACCTGATCAAAGGTAAACCAGAAGTCAAACCACTGGGGCCTTTTCAGATTTGGAAAGAACAAAACATCATGTTCCACTTCTACAGAGAGGGGACACAGGGGACACACATTCAGAAGTGGAAGGATTTGCCTTTAGTTAGTCAGGCCCCAGCACAGGGCTACAAATCAAAAAGTAGAAAAAGAAGTCTAGCTTTTAACTATTGTTAATCCTCAAGAGGATTTTGTAACAATTTTCTCCTGCAGACTATTCCCTAGGATAGACAGACAGCTTGGTTCCTCAGGTACCTAGAATTCAACTGGGTACATGGAATTCAAATCCTCAAGATGGGAAGGGGACTATGAGGTCAACTTGCTGGGTCACCTCCTCAGGCAGGAATCCAATAGCATTCCTACCTGGTGTCACACTTTTATTTGAACACACCTAGTTCTTGGACCTCTTCTCCCTAGGTTAAACATCTGTTTATTCAGATGTAGGCAGTTCAAAGGCTTCAGGCAGCCTATTTTGTAGGAGAAGATACCTGAGTATCTCTCTGGCCCTTTCCGAAAAACCCTGCTCCTGCAGATACAACATCAGAACTTTTCTTTTATGTCAAAATGGGACTGGTGTTCAGGCACAAAGTCCAGGTTGAGGCTGCCATCCTTGTTAAGAATTCTTTAGGCTGTGTAGCCAATGTGATATTTAGCTCTATACATGCTGGTGAAGACTCCAGCTCCTCAGCCATGGGACCTGTAATGTCATGGGTGATATCTACAAGATCCAAGCACATCTTGCTCACCTCTCTGGTGGAATCCTGGCTGGACAGGCACTGTAGGGGGCCCCTCTTCCATAAAACTCCTTTCCAGAGATGACATTAAACACCACTCCCTTCACTACCAGGTACATGAGTGCATCCTCTTTCCCTCTGCACCAGCTCCTCGGTGTACTGTGTGGTTCCAGAGGCTCTGCCCAGTGGTGTGTGGCAACTGCCAGCCAGGGCTGCCAGTGCCAGAACCAGGGTCAGGGCTCCCAGTGCCCACAGACACACCTAGACCTCCCATGATGAATGGAGGGAGACTGAGGAGCTTAGGCAGTAGAGTCTGCACTCCTGCCTTGCATGTCTTTTATTATTAAAATGTTCTGAGCCTAAATTTATCTCTGTATCTTTCACCTTCAGGAATAAGAGAAATGTCTAATTCCTTTTCTATGAGTACTTGAAAATTACTATTATGTCACTCCTTAAATGTCTCTTCTCTAGGTGAAATTTCTTGGGGTTTTTTGGCCCCTTTTCATACACACCCACCTCAACTTCCTCTAATCTCCAGGTCCTTCCACCTGGAAGCTGAGGAGGTAGTGTTAGGCACCCTGGACGCCAAGTCAGATAAATCCCAACCAGTTATGTGTTCTTGGGCAGGTCTCTTACTTTCTCTGATCTTCAGTATTTCCAATCTTAATGAGAGGGCTCAACTGATGACCCAACTGTGACACTACTAGTCTTTGATACCCTACTCCCACCTCCAATCTCCTTTCCTTGCAGCCTGAGCTCTACCTAGGAGCTTGGGAACACCAGTTCTAGGCCAGGCAGCTGACTCAATATGTGACCTGAGCAAGTCAAGCCCCTTCTCTGGAAGGCTCCATTTCTATAGGACAGGTGTCTTGGAGCTGCCTGCTTCATAAGGGCTGTTAAGTCTTTCAGAACTAAAGAACAAAGGCAGACAACTGAGAAATAGCCAGGGTTTTGCGGAGACTCTCAGCTCTGACACTAGCTGTGTGACTTGAGGCAAGCCATCTTGCGTCTCCGAGCCTAGATACATCATCTGTCGAGTGGGGACAGTAGTAGTGCCCACCTCGCAGGGGTGTTGTAAGCACCTAAAGCGTCAGGCACACGAGAAGCGCAGGCCAAGTGCCACCCCTCCTCCCTGCCCGCCGCAGGCCGGCCGGGCCCCGCACCTGCGCAGCTGCTGGATCTTGTCGCGGTAGCGGTCGTAGAAAGGGTTGGATTCGAGCTCGTCCCCGACTCTGCTGCCGTCGGCGCCCCCCGCGGGCAGGCGAGAATCGCAGCGCACGGGAAACACGCGCAGCTGCGCGGGTGCCACAAGCCCCAAGCCCGGAGCGCGGCTGCGCACAGCGCACAGGCCCCGATAGAGACCAGCTAACTGCAGCACGGCCGGACCCGCACCACCCGCCGCCGCTACCACTGCAGCCATGGCCGCCCCCACCTCCTCCTCCTCCTCCACGTCCTCGGGCGCATTGGCCTCGGCCCACTGCCCGCGCGCCCGCTCCATCGCGCTCCGGGTCCGCCGCGCCGGCGGTCCGGCCTCGAGGTTCCGGGCGCGCAAGGTTCCGGGAGCCGGGAGCCGGGAGCCGGGACCGGGCGAAGGGGGACGGGGCGGGGAGAAGGGTCTCAAAGCTCCCTCCGGGTCCGCGCCCTGTGCACTTCCTGTGTCACCGCGCGCCTCCTCCCCGGAGCCTGCCCAGATTTACGCCCTCTGGCTCCTTACCAGCAGCCACGGCTTTCCAAGTCTCCTCTTGAAAGCCGCTCAGATCTGCTGTTCCTGAGGACAGAGCTTGCTCCCTTTTAAATTCTCTTGGCAGTTGCTTGTAGTAGTTGTCCTTCAGCATCGAAGGTCCTTTCATCAGTTGTAACCGCAAGAGCATCTTCTCTTTACCGAGTGTTTCTGTATGCAGAACACTATCTACTCACACCCCGTGAGGCAGGTTTTTTCCCTTATTTTACAGATGAGGAAACAGGCTGGGAGTCATTAAGCAACTCGTCCAACTTCTACCGAGGCCTGAACTTGTTTCAAGACACCAGCAGCCTCCAAAGCCCAGTCTCCCTCTACTTCCTGGCATCTGTCTTGAACTCCAGACAAACTGAACACTCTCCTTCCCAAAAGACCCCTGGACTTGTCCTGACAAGTCTTTATTTAGGCTATTTTTGATCCTGGAAAGGCTTTCTTCTTCTCCTCTCTTCACTCACTGCTAAATCTTCTTTATTCCCCCAAACATGGTGTGAGCTTCTGGGATCAGGGACGGTGACATCAACATCTTTGTGTCTCTCCTGCTCCCAGCACAGGGTCAGGTCTGCAGTAGGCACTCTGCGATGGCACTGACCAGTTTGCCTCCATGGAAGTCCTTTCTGTCTGGGTGTTACCTGATAGAAATACTTCCTGAACGATGGACCCCAGAGGGGCAGGGAGAGAGCCTTCACTTTGCTCAGAAGTCTAACCTATACTCATGGAGATTGGCTCTGGGCTGGTGCTAATGCTGGACTCAGAAAGTCCTTCAAGCGTGCCAGCCTGTACATGCCTCAGGATCCTTGCGCTGGCTGATCCCCTCTACTGGGATTTGCACATGGCTGCCTTATCATTTAGTGCTCTGTTCACAAGTCAGTACCTACTTCAAAGGGGCTTTTCTTGATCCAACGCCTCCATATTTTATATTCTCATTACCTTATTTTTGTCTCCATAGCAGTTATGATTATCTGAAATTCTTAGGTATTTATTCCTTGTTTACATTCATTCCGGGAGCTTACATTCTATTGGGGTGAGACACAATGAATAAATATATCATGTTAGGTGATGATACAAGTATTCATTAAAAAAAAATGGGGGGGACTAAGAATAGAGATATGGGATATTTGAGCAGAAACCTGAAGGAAATGAGGTAACAATCTGTATGGATATCTAGGGGAAGAGCCTTCCAGATAGAAGAAGTGGTGTGTACAAAGGCCCTGCTGCAGAAGCATGCTTGCCTTGCTCATAGAACACCAAGGAGGTCATTGTGTAAAGGAAGTATGGGGAAGGGTAGTTAGATAGCTCAGCGCTTTGTAGGCCTTGGTTAAGGACTTTGGTTTTAAATCTGAGTGAAATGGGAAATCACTGTAGGTTTTGAGCAGAGAAGTAACAATATCTATTTTTTTTAGAGCATCATTCTGACTGCTACTGGAATATAGGGCATGGGGGGCAAGGATGGAAGCTGTCCCACGGGTGACCAGTTAGTCCTGGTTTACTTGGGACTTTCCTGGTTTTAGCCCTGAAAGTCCTGTGTCCTGGAAACCTCCTCAGTCCCAGGCAAGCTAGGATGAATGGTCACCTTACAGGGAGACTAATAATCCAAGTGAGAGATAGTGGTGTTTAGAATTAGGTGGTAGGGATGGGAAAATGATTTGGAAAGCAAAGCCTAAAGGTTTTGCTAATAGAGTGAGTTTGGGTATGGGAGAATGAAGGGAGTCAAGGATTATAGGGAGCCGTTCAACGTGGTGTAGGAATGTAGCTCAGCCCCCACATGGAAAACCAGTGGGGAGCCAGTCAGCACACAGGAGCCATGCCCATGGATAGGTTTTTTCCGTGGGGAATCAGGCCTGCACTGTACCTAGGCTGCTGTGAGACTTGCTTTCGCTAAAACTCCGGCACCCTGGATTGAGGCAATAAATGTTTACTGCATATCTCTAAAGTAATTTCCTAAAATCTGTGCTAAACCTCCCAAGTATGGGGTGTAACCAGTTCAACCACTTTTCCCCTTGTATTTGGAACATCCTTCTCTTTGAAGTAATTAGCAATATTCTTTCCTTTGTTATCTGTAAAAGGTAATCACCTACAACAAAGTAAATGAAGACCATCCTAGATGTACCCAGAAAAGCAATAAAAGCCTGTCCAGGCAGGGGTCGGGGCCCTCTGTCAGAGAGTGGCCATGCTGTCCCTTTTTCTCCACAGGACTTCTGTAGTCCGTGTGAATTTGTTCATGGCAGCCACAACACACGGACCCTGCGCAGGCGCAGCGTTGCATCAGAGGATGACTTACGCAAGCTTTTGGCTCGAACAACTGGAAGGACAGAGTTGCCGTTTACAGTGAGGAAAGGCTAGAGCAGGTCCCCTCCCCTCCCCCCTCCTTCATTTATCCCAACCAGACTGGAGTAGGTTTTAGAGGATGGATGATTAGGAGTTTAGTTTTGGACATACTAGTCTAAGATTACTTACTAGACTGACAAGTGGGGACATCATTTGAGCTGTTACGAGCCTGAAGTTCTAAGGAGTGGTCTGGGCTGGAGAAATGACGTTGTTATTGGTGTATATAGGTATATACATGATATTTAAAGCTATGAGTCTGAATGAGATCACTGAGGGAATGAATGAAGATAAAGGGCTAAGGACTGAGCCTTAGGGCGTACTAACATTTGGTGATCAGGTAAAAGAGGAGAAACCAGCCAAGGAGACTGCAAAGCAGGAGCCAGTGAGGTAGGAGAAGAGCTGAAGATGAGTGGAACCTGGAGAGAAATCTGTGCTGGGTAGTGACCAAATAACACACTGGGGGAGGGGCCACAAAGAGGGAAGTAATTAAATGGTGCCAAGAAGCTGAGCTAGGCCCAGGGGTAGTACAGGGAGGCTGATTTGGGTTTAATTAGGAAACGGCTTTCTAACTGAGTAGTCCATTAACGGATCAAGTTGTCACAAGAAGTGTGAGCAAGTAAGTCCTAGACCAAAGTAAGTTCCAAGGGATGAATTGATGGGTAGGGGAGATCTACCGGTCTACAGGGCTCAAGCGTCTGATGGCTTTGTACTAGACTACCCACAAAGCCCCTTCAGACTGGAGATGATGGGATTCTGGGAAGCCAACTGAAACAACTGTTTGTCACACAGTATAGGGTTTGAGCTGAACCTTGAAGGATAAGCAGGTGTTCAGTGGGGGAAAGAGTGGGGAGGGGCACTGATGGGTGGAGGCAGTATGAGCAAAACTCCAGATGTGTGAATAAGCAGGCTGGGTTAAGGAATCTGGCCTGATGAGAAGGGAAACGTATGTGAAGGATGAGGAGGAAGGTGATGCTGGAAAGGATGTAGGGCCAGAAAGTGAGGGGCTCCCACAGGACCTGGTGCCCAGTAAATACCATTTATAGAAGGAAGGTAACAAAACAAAGATGAGATTGTATCAGCCAAGAAAGGAGACATAAATCACTTAGATCCCTTGAACAGGTTTTCTGACAACCTGGTCACAGACACCTTGAGGGCAGGACTGCCCAAAGCTGTGTGTGCTCCCTGCCCCGCTTCCCACTGGGAACAGGTCTCCATCAACTGTTTCTGAAAGCCCAGCAGCATGGCTAAGGCCTTGAGGGACCAGGGTCCTTTCCTGGGGCTGCTCTCTGGGTTCACCATAATGAGAAAGGGGGCAGACAATTCAGTGGCTGGATCAGTCCCTGATAGAAGCAGTAGACATATGCTGTGACACCATTAGATGGAGTTGCTATCATTAACCCGAGATGTCACAAGCACTGCCCTCAGAATGTCAATGCTCAGAACCCAGTGACCTCATCTTTAGGAAAACAATGGGGCCTGGGCATTCCAAGGACTCCTAGTGACTGGACAGATGGGTAGGTGAGCTTCTTCTCTTCAGAGCCATCAGAAAGGTACCAAAGATCGACCTTATGGATACCCAGCCAAAGGACCTGAGTCTCCCTGGTGGTAAATGACCCTCCTCCAATCACCTACCCTTGCTTTGTGCCCTTAGCTTAGGAGAACACTCAGGGAAAACCTTTTGCAGGGATGGGGTGATGGCTGCCCACATGGAGGAGTGTGAAGCAGTTAGGATATGGTTTCCTCTAGAAAACTAAGGATTCTTTGAGGGCAGAGGGGTACTATGAATACCCTAAGACATCACAACTGAATGGGGAATGGGTGGAATAGGATGGGACACTGGTGTCCCTGTCAACTGTTAAACTTTTACTTTCTTGATGAGCCTTGCCTTTAGTGAGGTTTCTCAATCTGGTGGATTAGATGGATCCAGGGTTGTGAACCAGAAGCTTGATTTAGCCAGGGCAGGTCATGCCCCTCCTCTGACCTAGCTTTCCTTATCTATAGAAGGCTAAGCCAGCCTCTAAAGTTCCCTGAAAGTCTAGCTCTGACTAAGGGAATGATGAAGTCAATGAGGAGGGAGGGAAGAAATGAAGAGAGTGGTTAAGTAGATGGAATGACAGATGAATGGGTTAAAAAAGAGGAATGAGAAAGAGCTCAGGACCCAAGCTAGAGCTATCAGCCAGCTTGCGTCTTTTTCTTTCTTATTGCCTTAGTGTGGGTCTCGCTGTACTTTGGATTCCTGGGGCTGTGTTCGGTGATAACTGGTGGCTGTATTCTCTTTCTGCACTGGAGGAAGAACTTGCGGCGGGAAGAGCGTGCCCAGGAGTGGGTGGAGTTGATGAGAGCCACTGCGTTCACCTACAGCCCACTGTTGTACTGGATTAACAAGCGAAGGCACTATGGCATGAATGCAGCTATCAACATGGGCCCTTCCCCTACTGTCACTAAGACTGAGACTGAGGTCCCGAATGCAGATCTTCTGTGGGAGTTGGACAGCCCTGAGAGTAGGAGCTATGCTGCTCAACAGAGCAGTCCCCAGGTGGAGGCTTCTGTCCCCCTGCAACCTGCATTGCAGCTGCTCCCACAGCTGCCCCTACCTGCCCCCATGCCTCGGCCCCAGGCCAGCTCCCCACTTTCCATCTTTCAGGAGGCACCCTTTGCCCTCTCCCTGTGTGACCTACCTCCAATGGTGAACCACTCAGTCTCTTGCCCTTTAGCCTCCTGTCCTGAAAGGAACATCAACTTCCATTCCCTCCCCACACTGGCCCATGGGGACCACTGCTTCAATGCCAAGCCTTTTGCTTCAGAATTGTAGCCTCTTTTCACTGAGGGTGGAAACTGGAGGTAGTAGAGCAGAGCTAACCTTGGAGGCAGTACACAGGCTAGGGCCCATCTGAATGTCACATAATAAAAGATTTTAAAAAGTCCCAGGCTTCCTTGTGTCTCATTTATTGTTAGGAGGGCAGAGTTCTTCCCCTGTCTGATGGGGACAATTTGAAGGTCCAAACTGAAGGTCACTGAGTTATCACCAACACAAGTGGGAATTGGAAGATTGGCTGTGGGAAGACACACTGAACCAGTACTTGCGATAGGCTCAACAGTCCTCTACCCAGTGTTTATTCAAGACCAAAAATGTGTGCCAGACCCTGGGATAGGCACCTAAAGGCACTGCTGTTCTATGGGACATTAAGCACAGCTGTCACAAGAGTGATAGCCGCATGGCACTGCTGGCTCAATCACATTATTAACGTGTATGTGTATCGAGTTGTGGTTGTCTCTACATTATTTCTAATATAATAACACTGCCAATGACCCTCCTCTTACATATGAAGGGATCATTCCCAAGAGCATTTGCCGTATTGTAATGCTGCAGAGCAAGATCTCAAATATACATCTGCTTGGCTTCAAATTTCTTGATCTTCTGACCATATACTCCGGTTTCCCTTCCCTAATTATGTATCTGGTTAGGAAACACTCGGCAAATGATTTCTGTGTGTGTAAGGTGTAATTGGATTGGCTTGGGGGAAGGGCTGGTCAGTGATGCCCCTAAAATTATACACAGAAATGTATGCAGTTAAAAACAATCTTTCTCAAAGGCATTTATGGCCTCTCTAAAAAGTAAGATCCACTATATGAGAAGATTAATTTTTTAAAGACTTCATTTATTCATTTCTAGGCAGAAGGGAAGGGAGGGAGAAAGAGGGGAAGTGAAACATCAATGTGTGGTTGTCTCTTGTGCACCCCCTACTGGGGACCTGGCCCACAACCCAGGCATGTTCCCCAACTGGGAATCAAACTGGTGATGCTTTTGGTTTGCAGGCCCATGCTCAATCCACTGAGCTACACCAGCCAGGACAGTAGATTCATTTTTGTATTTGCTGGAAATTATCCTACAAATAGAAACAAAGATAATACTGGCGATTTGGTCCGAGACTAAAGGTAAGCAAGCTCAGTTTTGCCCCAGGATATAATTTTTTTCCTTTCACTTTGGAAATAATTATCTTACCATATTTTCACTGAGAGGAAAGGTCACCCAGAGAGTGTGTGCATGATTCCAGAATCTAGCAATTGTGTAGAGCTTGTTTTTCTATTTTCCTGTGTGAAAAATCTCCAGCTCCTCTATGACCACTCTCTCTTTTATTTGTAAATTATTTTATTTTTTTAGTTTTAATTATCTTTTATTATGCTGTTACAGTTGTCCCAATTTTTCCCCTTTGCTTCCCCCCTCCACATAGCACATGCCTCTCCCTTAGGCAATCCCCACACCATTGTTCAGGTCCCCAGGTCATATAAGTTCTTTGGCTACTCCATTTCCTATACTGTACTTTACATCCCCAGGGCTATTCTGTAACTACGGTACCTATTTGTACTTCTTAATCTCCTCACCTCTCACCCATTCCCCGACAATGGCCTCCCATCTGGCAAAAATCAAAACACTCTGTATCCATGATTCTGTCTCCATTCTTGTTTGCTTAGTTTGTATTTTAGATTCAATTGTTGACAGATTTGTACTTTTTTTTCCACTTTATTGTTCATAGTTTTGATCTTCTTTTTCCTAAATAAATCCTTTAACATTTCATACAGTAATGGTTTGGTGATGAACTCCTTTAGTTTAGTCTTGTCTGGGAAGCTCTTTATCTGCCCTCCAATTCTAAATGATAGCTTTGCTGGGTACAGCAATCTTGGCTGTAGGTCCCTGCTTTTCATGACTTGGAATATTCCTTGCCAATCCCTTCTAGCCTGCAAACTTTCTTTTGAGAAATCAACTCACAGTCTTATGGGAACTCCCCTGTACGTAAGTAACTGCTTTTCTCTTGCTGCTTTTAAGATTCTTTATCTTTAATCTTTGGCATTTCAATTATGTTGTGACTTGGAGTGGGCCTCTTTGCATTCATCTTGTTTGGGACTCTGTACTTCCTGGACTTGCATGTCTATTTCCCTCACCAGATTAGGGAAGTTTGCTTTCATTATTTTTTTCAAATAGAGTTCCAATTTCTTGCTCTTTTTCTCCTCCCTCTGGCACCCCTATGATGCACATGTTGGATCTCTTGAAGTTGTCCCGGAGGCTGCTTACACTATCCTCATGTTTTGGGATTCTTTTTTCCTCTTGTTGTTCTAATTGGTTGTTTTTTGCTTCCTTATGTTCCAAATCATTGATTTGATTCTTGGTTTCATCCACTCTACTGTTGTTCCCCTGTAAATTGTTCTTTATTCCAATTAGTGTATCCTTTGTTTCTGTCTGGACTTTTTTAATGCTGTTGAGTTCTTCACTAAGTTCCTTGAGCATCCTTATAACCAGTGTTTTGAACTCAGCATCTGATAGATTGCTTATCTCCATTTCATTTAGCTCTTTCTCTGGAGTTTTGATCTGTTCTTTCATTTGAGCCTTGTTTCTTTGTCTCCTTATTTTGGCAGCCCCTCCTGTGTTTGTTTCTATGTATTAGGTAGAGCTTCTTGGACTGCCTCTGTTGGTTGCATGGCCTAATGTAGTAGGTGTCCTGTAGGGTCCAGTGGCACAGCCTCTCCTATCACCCAAGCTGGGTATTCAAGGTGAACCCTTCGTGTGGGCTGAGTTCACCCTCGTCTTGTAGTTGAGCCTTGATTGCTGTTGGCAGGTCAGTAGGAGGGATTTACGCAGGCCGGTCAGCTGCAAGGACTGTTTGTGAGCGCTGACCACCAACCTCTGCCCTCTGTGGACGATCAGCTGTGCAGGAGCTGGGTGATGGTGCTCTGACATGGTCTGTAGCTGTCCACTGGGTGCACAGGCTCTGGGATTTCCCAGGTGGTGCAGGCCAAAGTCAGCACCCCCTGTGTTGTGCCCAGGGCCACCTTGCCTGAGCTATAAAGCAATCTGAGATGGCTGCTACTTGTGCTGGGTGTGGAGATACCCAGACAAGGCCAAGCTGTGAATCTAGGCTGGTTGCTGCTAGTGCCAGGACTGGGGTCACTTAGCAAGTGGTACAGGGCCTGGAGCCTCACGGACGCCAGCTGTTGAGAAAATTTAGAAAGTTGTGAAACATGAGCCAAGATCAGCCATTCACATGGAAAAGTCACCATCAACAGCTTGGATGGGCCCATTAGTTGGGTGGGAGAGTTTCAGTGGATCTCCAGGGTGGGGCAAACAGTGTTAGCCAGGTTGATGGAGTCTCAGATATGGCTCCAATCTGCCAGCTCTGAGTCTCAGATATGGCACCAACATGCCAACTCTGTGATAGGAGGGTTCAGAAAAGGGACAATGGCCTCTGCCCACCTTTTTGTCTGGAAGAAAGCTGTCCCCCAGCTCTTGCCTTGATGCCAGACACTTCAGTTCTTCCCTACATGCCACCGGTACCTTTCAAGCTGATACCATGTACTGGAGCTCAGATGGAGTGAGTCTAAGTCAGTCTGTGTATGGGTTCTTTAATAGGAACTGCTTGGGACTCAGGAAGTTTCTCCCACCAACTCAATCCCCACTGGTTTTTGCAGTCCAGAGTTATAGGGACTTATCTTCCCAGCATTGGAACCCTGGGCTGAGGAACCTGGGGTGGGGCTGGGACTCCTCACTCCCAATATAACTCTCTTGAGTATTTATCTGCCACACATGGATGTGGGACCAGCCCATTCCACATCCCTGCCCCACCTATCAGTCTGGAGGGATGTGGTTTCTTTAATTCTGTAGTTGTTAGACTTTTATTCAATTTCTGAAAGTTTTGAGTGATGGTTTTCTACAGTTTTGTGGTAATTTTGATGTGGCTGTGCAAGGAGGTGAGCTGTGTTTACCTATGCTATCATCTTGACTAGAAAAACTCGTTCTCTTGCAACAAATTTCAAGGCTTTTCTTTTTAAAGGCAGTGGAATATTTCTTATAAACATGCTCTTACACTGAACTTCAACATATAAAACAGCCCTAAGTAAAATTTCTCTGGTTGATACAGGTACAGGAGCTCACTTATCCAGATCCCAACCTACAGATGCCAGAGAAGCAGGCTTCACTCCTTCAGGCCAAATTCTGTGTTCATCAGGTAGATTCTTCAACTTAACATTGTGCTCACAATCTGTTTGTCTTTGTTTTCAAGAGGAGGAAAAAGACAATAAAAATAGGGATCACAGTACACACACTCACTCAATGGTGTCTACCACCCCCACTGACTAGTACAGTGGTCATAGTTCACACATGTGCATTCCAGTCCACTCTCCTTGGCTGCCAGGTTACATGGATGTTGCACACACTGTTCTTGTGATATTAACAATGACTGGATTTTTTTCTGGCAGATTTTCTATTTATTTATTTATATATATTTATTTATATTTTCCTTAGTAATCAGGGGTGGGGGGCCCTTTAGTCATAGACACAATGGGAGAGAAAAGAAAATACTTTATTTATATAAATTAAAATGGTTGTATTACTAATATGAAATAAGCAAAGTTCAAATCAAGTCATGGGACCTTAAATTCACTCCCCCAACAGAACCAAAACTACTTATACATTACCAAAATAGCTCCACTAATGCAAAGTAGATCATTTGTTAATGTGAGAAAACAACAAGGTAGGTTAGGTTCACATAACAAACAATACACGCTCTATAAAGTCTCAGGAATACCCAAATGTGTTCTGGTCTAGGTATGAGAGAAGAGGCTGCATCTAGCTGGTGTTGTTGGTAAGCAAGCCAATGAGCTGTGCAGCAAACAAAAGCTGTCACTAAAAATGACTCAACAGCTGGCCATTAAGAGTAGGAGCCCATCACAGGCAAAACCTTCAGCTGTGACCGTAAGACCACAGGGGGGCGCTGAGAGTGCTCTGTCCAGCAATGTGAAGTGAGGAAGCACCAACGGGAGAGAGGGAAAACAGCTAGGAGGTGAAGAGTGTCCCTTCTTTAGCTTTGCTGCTTCAGACACTCCTAGGGGCCCTTGAGACAACACTACAATCACCCCCAACCTGGGGTTCTCTCTTCTTTTGGTTCTTTTCTTCCTACAAAACCGTTTGCTTCTCTGATAAGGAGGCCCTTTAAGTAAACATTATACCAGAGTACAAGACAAAAGAAAAAAAGGACCAAGAAGCAGTGCTTTGGGTACATTAGGAAAGCAGCAGTGGGAGCTGCCAGAGAGAAAAGGTCAAAGTATTGGAAACCAAAACCAATACCAAACTCATCACTACTATTCAACCTTCCTCTCAGAGCTGAGATGTGGCAGGTGAGGCTTGATTACAGCTAAATACAAGTCACAGGTTGGGTAAGTTAAGACAATTTATAAATAAAAATCCCAAATTAACACCGAATAATAGGTTTCTGAGGCTCTTCCTAAGCCAATGAATCTGTTCAACTTCGAACGAAGGGGTTCAAGAGGCCCTAGGTCTGCCTGGGAGAAAGGGCACTCTTCCAGGCAGCGTGCCAAGGGCATTCACAAGTCTGAGAGCACAGCAGGCACACCTCTGCCAAATTTGGTGGGGGGAGAGGATGGTACTATATACCTGGCTCAGGGATGATGCTAGCCAGACAAGCTTGAAGTGAGAACAGATAATAAACCAAAAAAAAAAAAAAAAAAACCCTACAACTGACTCCTCCATGGATAGCTATCTGATGCAAAAGAAAAGTACATACAACAAATTGTTAAGGTGTCTTCAAAGTATCTGCCTATGAATAAGAATTTGAAACTAAAAAGGACAAGCTACATTACCCTCAAGTATATTTCATATAAATCAGTTCACAAAAAATATACTTTCCAGGTGCAGACATACTATTTATGGTACAGTATATACAAATATAGCAGTATAATTCAATTTATTGCTAGAATGTTATTTGGTTGTTATAAAATACATCAGGATATATATATTAAAAGGAGGGGGGCATGGAAGGCAGCTGGAAGAGTAATCTTCGAGTTACCTAAAGTGCCAGGCAAAGTTTTGAAAAAATGTTTTACTTAATGATTTGAGAGAGAAAGGAGGGGAGGATTGAGAGAAAGGGAGGGAGGGAAGGAGAGAGGGGGGAGACGGGGAGAGAGGGAGAGAGAGAGAGAGAGAGGGAGGGAGAATCTGTTTGTTTCTCCACTTATTTATGCATTCATTGGTTGATTCTTGTGTGTGCCCAGACCAGAATCGAACCCACAACCTTGGCATATGGGGATGATGCTCTAAACAATTGAGCTACCTGGCCAGAGTGTGCCAGGCTATTTTTATACTATATTTTGACCTTTTCAAGAAAGTGAAACAGCTTGGATGAGTAAGGAAAAAAAAATTTTTTTTAAAGAAATAAGCTGTATGAGGTAAGCAGATACATTCATGGGAAAGGACTTTATCTTGCTTTAACTAAATTTTAATATTTCTAGAAAAAATCAAGGTTAGTCTACACCAAGCTGAATATCATATAAAGAAAAATAAACCAGCCCTTAAATAGTTAAGGATGACTGGCTGCATCCATGGCTAACTGGGCAACTAGGACAAAGTGAAAATGGAAATCTGCTTCAGTGAAGAAGTTGGCGCCATGAAAGCTTCTCTAGTTTCTCCCTGACTTGGCTTACAGCACAGTTAAGTTTTGCAAAGTTTTCTCCTTCTGTTTTGTCCAAAGGCTCCTGAGAACAATGCAGCACACACACAGGTGACATAGAGATATACTTCCTTCCAGTCCAGAGTCTTTTAGTAGCAGGCCTACAGAAGTATTTAAAGGGAAAAGTATTGCACTTGTTTGTATTCAGATTTGAAAACTCTTGCTACCATCATGCGAAGCCCAATGTTCCAGGCCTGTTTGCTATTGTTTGGCATTCTCTACACATAAAGCTTCTACTTCTGAGCTGGTAGATTCACAACCTTTTTGGCCTTAGCCCCCATAGGAACAAATTAGGTTCTTGGTTAGCCCCCATAGGAACAAATTAGGTTCTTGGTTAGCCCCCATAGGAACAAATTAGGTTCTTGGTTAGCCCCCATAGGAACAAATTAGGTTCTTGGTTAGCCCCCATAGGAACAAATTAGGTTCTTGGTTAGCCCCCAGGTAAAATCTCAAGGAATTTCCTGGGTCAGAATTAGAGGCATAGCTCTCCTCTAAAATTCCTGGGCAGCCGGGCTGAGACATTGGCCAAGGGACTTCAGCCCTGCCATTTAGAATGGATATAGTGTCAGAGGTGGAAGGCAGCTATAGCTTTAAGACTTGAGTGTGTGTGTGTATGTGTGTGTGTGTGTGTGTTGTATGTGTGTTGGGGGGGACTGGAGTTTGGGGGTGGGGGAAGATACTCTAGCTCGCTCAGAAGAAAAGTAGCTCATTACTGAATAACTTTTATGCT
Organism: Micronycteris hirsuta; assembly: GCA_004026765.1. Lineage (NCBI taxonomy): Eukaryota > Metazoa > Chordata > Mammalia > Chiroptera > Phyllostomidae > Micronycteris > Micronycteris hirsuta. The sequence continues at coordinate 88,799 of PVJI01003559.1, forward strand.
CATAAATCCCGAAACAGGATTGAAAATGAGAAAAGTCCCCAACAAAACTTCTGTTTCACAGGTTGGGATCAGTGAAGGGGACAGAAACAAAGAGCCAGATCTTACTTTCCCGAGCCTGGAGTCTATACTGTCCCCACGGCATCCACTCTCTAAATATGCTCCTCCAGCCGCCAGACCAGACCCAATGGCAGCACCTGAAGGAGATGCCTGGAGGAGGGAGACATGGACCTAGTTTTAGCTGCTCCCAGATCAGATTAGCAATTTTTACTAACAAGTAATTTTGTTCACATCTTGTTTCAAACCATTCCTCCTACTTCTCATAAAATATGCAGAATTCTTTCTTTCATTTTAAATATTTACAAACAGAAAAAGTCTATCTTTTAAAGAAAAGACATTTTCTGAGCCTGTATAAAGTGCAGCTAATTTAAGGCAAATTTATGTGAAATATAAAAGGTGGCTTATTCTCACTATATACACACTTTCCAGTTCTAAAAGATAAGGTCTCCTTCCCTTACAAAAAAAAGGAAAGAGAAAGAAAGAGGGCTTGACTTTTATTCTGGCAAGTTTAGAATTAAGATCTTACTGGATTCAGGAAATCATAGATTTCTGAATATCATAAGTAAAATGATCTTTTTTAAAAAAATAACATTTATATAGCTTTTTCCAACAAGTTAAAAGGTGGCAATGTGTCCCCTACAGTAGTTTGGAGGACTGGAGAACTGACAGGTCAATAGAAGGGTTGTGAGTAGATATTAGGTAGCCCAGGGTATATATCCATTTCTAAATATGCCCAGTGAGGCTAGACACCTAAAGCTGCTCTTAGCTCTAGGAATGAGTATCTTCCATCTCCATCAGCATCAAACTCTCTCAAACTCTCTGGTGCTGGCATAGCAGAACCTAAGGAGTTCCAAATTTCCTGGTAGGTCAGCTTCCCATCCATGTTCTGTCCAGTCTTGCGGAAAAAGTCCTGAAGATCTGTTTAAAAAAATTGCAAAAAGTGTTTATGTCTATACATACAGCTAAATTTAGTTAACAGCTTAAAAAGTAGCCTCAATTGAATTTAAAGCACTAAAAAGAAAGCTATTTCCCATAACCTGATTCCAAAAGGTAAAGTTTAGGTAGGATATCACTAAATCAAAACGATTCTTTTTTAAAAAATGCATATATATAAAAAATTGATTATGCTATTGCAGTTGTCCCATATTCCCCCCTTTATTCTCCTCCGCCCTGCATATCCCCCCCACATTCCTCCCCACCTTAGTTCATGTCCATGGGTCATAGGCATAAGTTCTTTGGCTTCTACATTTCCTATACTATTCTTAACCTCCCCCTGTCTGTTTTCTACTTACCGTTTATGCTACTTATTCTCTCTACTTTTTCCTCCTCTCTCCTCATGCTACTCCCCTGTTGATAACCCTTCATGTCTTATATAAATCCCTTTAACATTTCATATAATAAAGGCTGGGTGATGATGAACTCCTTGAACTTGACCTTAGCTGAGAAGCCCTTTATCTGTCCTTCCATTCTAAATGATAGCTTTGTTGGATAGAGTATTCTTGGATGTAGTTCCTTGCCTTTCATGACTTGGTATACTTCTTTCCAGCCCCTTCTTGCCTGTAAGGTCTCTTTTGAGAAATCAGCTGACAGTCTTATGGGAACTCCTTTGTAGGTAACAGTCCCCTTTTCTCTTGCTGCTTCTAAAAGATTCTCTCCTTATGTTTAATCTTGGGTAATGTAATTATGATGTGTCTTGGTGGGTTCCTCTTTGGGTCCAACTTCTTTGGGACTCTCTGAGCTTCCTGGATTTCCTGGAAGTCTATTTCCTTTGCCAGATTGGGGAAATTCTCTTTCATTATTTGTTCAAATAATTCTTCAATTGGTTGCTCTTCCTCTTCTTCTTCTGGTACCCCTATAATTTGGATTAATTCTGGAACGTTTAAAGATGTCCTGGAGGTTCCTAAGCCTCTCCTCATGTTTTTGAATTCTTGTTTCTTCATTCTTTCCTGGTTGAATATTTTTTCTTCCTTCTGGTCCACATCATTGATTTGTGTCCTAGTTTCCTTTCCATCACTATTGGTTCCCTGTACATTTCCCCTTATTTCGCTTAGCATAGTCTTCATTTTGTCATCTAATGTGCAACCAAATTCAACCAATTCTGTGAGCTTCCTGATTACCAGTGTTTTGAACTGTGCGTCTGATAGATTGGCTATCTCTTTGTGGCTTAGTTGTATTTTTACTGGAGTTTTGATCTGCTCTTTCAATTGGGCCATTTTTTTTTCTTGGCGTGCCTGTTACTTTAAGGGGCGGAGCCTTAGGTGTTCACCAGGGCGGGGTAACCCACATCGTTGCATTGTGATGCTGTTTGTGGGGAAGGGGTCTAAGAGGGAACAATGGCTCTTGCTCTGCTCTCTGCCAGCTTTCAGTCACTTCCCCCACTATCCACAAGCAAATTGGGCCCTTCTGTGCTGATTCCTGGTTGGGTGGGCTTGTGTACGTTCTAGGACCCTGTGGGTCTCTCCACCGAACTCCCCTGTGAGGCTGCGAGTTCCTCCCACTGCTGCCTCAGCCTCCATAGGTGTTTTCAATTGGTGGTTTGAGGCTTTATTTCTCCACAATGGAGCCCTGGGCTGCGCAGTCTGTTTCACTCCTCAACTTTTTCTCCCAGTTTATCTGTGGTGAATGTGGGACCAACTGCTCTACCAGCCTGGGCCCTGCTGGGTCCAGGTCAGCCAGCTGCGGGTCTCACCGGCCAGCTGCAGTGTTGCCCGCCCTGCTCCACAAACTGCCTTGCTGGGAGCCCTCTCCACCTGGCTCCGCCCCGTCTACAGGTCTGGATGAACGTGTCTTCTTTAATTTCGTGGTTGTCGGACTTCCATACAGTTCGATTTTCTGTCAGTTCTGGTTGTTTTTGTTTTTAAATTGTTGTTGTCCCTCTTTTGGTTGTGTGAGGAGGCACAGTGTGTCTACCTACACCTCCGTCTTGGCCGGCAGTCAAAAAAATTGATTCTTGATCATTTAAGAATGATAGTAATACTGTATGGCACTATCCTCCCAAAATAGAAGCAGTGATAGATAATCACAGGAAGGTAAGTAGACTGGCTTTCTCTCTGTCCTTGGCTTCCTTTTATATTTTTTCAGATTTTATTTTCATGTTGAAGGAGTGAAAAGGACTGCAGAGGCTTAAAGAGCTAACTGAGAGGAGTTGAGCTTGTAAAACAGATCGGCATATTGTCAGTTAAACAGAGTTGTCATATGACCCAGCAATTACATTTCTATACTCAGGAAAAATGAAAACATGTCTAAATAAAAACTTATATACAAATGTTTGTAGTTGCATTATTTGTAATAGCCAAAAAGTAGACAACCCTAATGTCTATCAATTGATGGATACACAAAATGTATCCATGCAATGAAATATTATTCAGCCATAAAAAAGAATAAAATACTATTACATTCTATTACATGGATGGACTTTGACAACATTATGCTACATAAAAGGAACACATTGAAAGAAAGCAGCATATATAGGGTCATATTGTGTATGATTCCATTGATATGAAACACACAGAACAGACAAATCCAAAGAGACAGTGGTTGAGAGATGAGTGGTTGCCAGGGGCTGGGGGAAGGGGAATAGGGAATGACTAATGGGTACCGGGTTTCTTTCCTAGATAATAAAATGTTCTAGAATTATTATAAATAATAATACAAGAACAAACTGTTTTGTATACTCACAACTAAAAACCTACTTTCCCCCACCCCATATATCTCTTCAAAGCTGTATGTACTATATATACTGTATCTAGTGTTGGTGCTTGTGCTAACTGGTGCTCTTTATCTTTCTTTATTCCACTTAAGAGAGATAAAGCAATACTACCAGTTGATCTGTATCTTCTTTCTTATTTTTAAAAATTTTTAAAATTTATTTATTTTTAGAGAAGAGAGGGAGAAAGAGAGGGAGAAACAACAATGTATGGTTGCCTCTCACATGGCCCTCATCGGGGACCTGGCCCACAACCCAGGCAATGTGCCCCGACTGGGAATCAAACCAGGACCGTCTGGTTCCCAGCCCACGCTCAATCCACTGAGCTACACCAGCCAGGGTTTTATCTTCTTTTTTATTCCTAAGATTTTACTTGAGCCAATAGGATTGCAGAATTTCTATCAATCGTTTCTTCTGCTATTTTCTCAAGGACCCCATCCATAATGAACACTGAGGAGGGCTGATTATTTACATAACATTTAAAAAGGACTTGATTGTGTCCCTACTGAATGACTTAGTAGTTTTGGTCTCTAATACCAGAAGACAGTCAATGACGCTTATGTTTCTTTACAAATCTTCCTAAATTCCTTTCCTTTCAATCATTTATTTAACTTCACACTTAGATTCAATAGGCCTCCTGCTGTTTGGTACTTAGGAAGAATAGGAATGGTCTGAAGTGGGGGTGGGGGATGGGGGAGTGGGCTATGGGAACAGTTGCAGCACAAGGTCTAGTCCATTAAGGAATTTTGTAGACAAGCTTCTGAATAAGGCCCTACTTTCACTCTTAAAATAGCCTGGCAAAGCAGCTAAATAAGTCTACAAGGCTCCTTGAAAGCCAGAAAAGCAGGTGGGATGCTTGTTCTCAATGCCAGCCACCAAGTGTTTTACTGTGTGTGTATAGAAAGCACAGGTTTATAAAATGTGCTGTGCACTTGGTAGAGAGACAATACAGCATGTGTTAAGAGTGTAAACTTTTATGTCAGGCTGCCTTGGTATGAATTTTGCCTCAACTAATTATTTACTGTGAGGACTTAGGTAGTTTCCCTATCAGTAAAATGGGTATCACATACAAATACTTTCCCAGGATTAATAAGGATTATACAATATAATACATATCAAATATTGATCCATGGGAGTTGCTCAATCAATGTTAGATATAATTCTTTTTCTTACAATTGAAAAAAATCAAAAAGTTGTAACTTTGAACATTTCCTTTATTACTCCATAGTATAAAAATTTACCTTTGATGCTAGAAATTCCTGGTAGGGAGACAGGTCTTAGTTGGGCAGCTTTCTCAGTGTGGTCTCCAAGAGACTGTGGAAATTCTGGCAATGCTGATGGCTTTGACGTGACACTCTGTACTTGCTCTGTAACAAACATATGGTTTTAGTATTATCAAATCTGACACCAAATTAAACCAGTATTGAAGGTCACCTTTTAGGACAATTGTGTATATACTTAATTTAAGAGAAATCCCTGACAAAGGAGACCATCAGCAAAATGAAAAGACAACCTACTGAATGAAGATGTTTGCCAAGGATACATCTGATAAGGAGTTAATATCCAAAATTTATAAAGAACTTAAACAACTTCACACCCCAAAAACAAACAACTCCCCTCCCCTACTAACTAGCCAATTGAAAAAATAGGCAGAGGACCTGAATAAACATTTCTCCAAAGAGGACATACAGATGGCCAATAGACATGTGAAAAGATGTTCAATGTCACTAATCATCAGATAAATGCAAATTAAAACGACAATGAGATACCACTTCATACCTGTCAGAATGGCTGTATAAATAAATCAACAAAACAACAAGTGTGGCAAGGATGTGGAGAAAAGGAAACCCCTGTGCACTGTTGGTGGGAATGTAAATTGGTACAGCCACTGTGGAAAACAGTATGGTGGTTCCTCAAAAAATTAAAACTGCCTCATGACCCAGCAATTCCACTTCTGGGTATATATCCAAAGAAACCTAAAACACTGATTCTAAAAGACATACACACCCCTATGTTCACTGCAGTGTTGATTATGATAGCCAAGATATGAAAGCAACACAAGGGTCCATCAACAGACAAGTGAAGAAAAAAGTTGTGGTATATATGGAATATTACTAGACCATAAAAAGGAATGAAATGTTACCATTTGTGACATCATGAATGGACCTAGAGCAGCAATTTTCAACCAGTGTGTCAAAGAATTTTTAAAACATGCAATACCTGACCACTCAGTCAGGGGCCCTGACCTCTTTTTGCTTAGACTGTCAAGCAAAAAAATTACAACAGCCAACACAATAGCTGCCCAGTGTGCATGTCCTATCCTGAACCATAAATATATAGGTCATAGAACAGAGTTGTATCTTAGTGGTCATGTCACATAACAAGGTTGTGTTTGATTGGTTAATTCTTGGTACTGGAAATCCTTATATACAAGTATAGGGGGAGGTTAGTGGACAGAGGGATTGAGCAAAAAGGAAAAAGGATTCATGGACACTAACAACAGTGTGGTGATTGCTGGGGGAGGGGAGTATATGGGGACTAAATGGTAATGGGAAAAAATATAATAAAGATTAAAAAAAAGTATAGGCACCTGATTTCTTAAAAAGCCACTTTGGAGCAAAAAAGGTAGATAATTATTATTATTCTTTTGTAAATGAATCAAAATTATACCTAGTTTTTTGTCAGACTGGCAAAAAATTTTATTTTTTTGCGTGTGCTGCCAAATTTTAGTAATTAGTTTATGTGTGCTATAAGATGAAAAAGGTTGAAATTTGCTGACCTAAAGGGTACTACGCTAAGTGAAATAAGTCAGACAGGAAAAAGACACATATTATTTCACTTATGTGTGGAATCTAATGAACAAAATAAATGAACAAATGAAACAGAAACAGACTCATAGATGCAGAGAACACAAAGGTAGCCAGAGGAGAGCTGTGTGAAAAAGGGGAAGGGATTGAGAAGTACAAATTGGTAGTTATAAAATAGTCATGGGGATGTGAAGTACAGCATAGGGAATGTTGTCAGTAACATTGTAATAACTATGTGTGGTGCCAGGTGGGTACTGGAAATATTGGGGGGACCACTTTGTAAATTATATGGTTGACTAATCACTATGCTGTACAACTGAAATGAATATAAAATGACACTGAATGTCAATTGTAATTGAAAAATAAAAAAGAAATGAAAATTTAGTATAGTGACTAATAAAGTTAAAGGCATGGATTAGCATATTCTGTGCGTAAGTGAAGATAAATCAGTATTATATAACATTAAGGTTGGTTGATTTGCTTCTCTTTTTTTTATGACATTAAGGTTTGAAGCTGTGGTCTCACTGGAAGATCTTATAGTACCAGTGAGCATTATACATGTTTAGATGTTAAGAATTTAAGCTGCAAGTGAGAATAGCATTGGATATCTGATATTCTAGGAACTGTGCTTAAGCCTGATCTGGGGGTGGGTGCCACCCGGCCAGCTGGAGGTAAGAGCGCTGCCGTACAATTGTGTAGCTCAGTGTTAGGACAAGGCCTCTCACCATAGTCTGTCTTCCACCCAAAAGAGAATAAGAGAGGTTGTACCGATTTCTCAAAACTAAAAAATACTTTTTTGGGGGGATAGGGGTCAAAGTCAACATAGTCCAATGCCTTGGTTACATCCTCCTAGAGCTTAAGCCAGTGGAAGTTGATAAACTGGCCAATATTAACGAGGTATGTCCCTACCTAAAGCCAAAGGCCTTTCCAACCCAGTGATCCAATCATTATTTGTTCATGGTTTTTCAGAAGGACTAATATTTATTTTTAAGTAAATTTTATGCACTTAAAGAAATGAAAAGACTTCTGTAAACATTTAGTTGGTTTAATACATGTATGACAGTGATGTTTTTCTGCCTATAATTGGATGCAGACAGCATGGAGAAGTCTATTTCCAGCTAAACATTACCCCTTCTTCCCTTAATAGACTGGAGTACAAATCATGTACCAAATGGGCTTTTTCTAAATGAAAGCAAAGTGTATCAGCTTCATCTCCGGGCGCTGAAGCATCATTCACTCAGTTCGATCAGTCCTGCTGGAACACCTTTCCACTCCATGTGGGAGGCAAGCTGCTCAAGCCTGCGTGAAATATTCAGAAGCCAGCCCTGAATATCTCACCTTCATGGGTGGTCTCTGGAGGCCTGTTGCTTTCAGGTTTGTTGGCGAGAGCACTGATCAGCTGTAGTTTTTCTCTTAGCTTGGATACCTGAGAATCTGAACTATCTTCTTTCTGCCCAAAACAAAGATCACAGAGGTTTAAGGTGGAAGTACGTCTTCGTCTGATTCTTTATTATATTCCCAGAGCCTATTTAGCATGTAGTGCTTGACTTCCAGTACGTTCTGTATAAGTACAGGCAATGATGGAATGAATCAACAGATAATAGAGATATCTTCGGTACTCAGTGTTGATGAGGGCCTAGCTGGATTTGAGCCTAGACTATTAAGGAAACATTATGCTACAGATGATCTGATTCACTGTGAGCATTTGGCTGATGGGGTATGGCATGCCTGTGTCAGCAGTAAAGGAAATGTGCCCTTGCCCAGGTGCCTCTGTGACACCTATTTCCTAAATGAGTAGGATATTGGTTTCTAGGAGCAATTTCATACTAACTAAATAATTTTCCTGAATATTTTACTTCACCTTCTGACTAGACCTCTTTAGGTAGAGTTTTATACTCTTAATCACGTTAAAAAACAAAACAAAACAACCAAATCACAATCATTCCCCTGATCTTCCTTCTCTCCCCTCATGGTGATGATTCAACTGGTGGCAGGAACTGCTAGGAACATGAAGAAGCTGTAGTACTTCAAAGTCTTATTAATAGCTTTTTAAAAACATTTATACTTGATAGTCTGTCTCATCCCCAGAATGATCTAGAGTGACATGTAAAAATACATTTAATTATAAAAAGAGAGAAGTCTGATTTCTATGAGGCCAGTTTCTAACTGCTTAGACTAAGGTGAAAAGTCTCGATCCTATGTTTAATTAGAATATCAACTCATTACATGTTTCTTTTATTCAATACATACTTACTTCTCTCCTGTCTTTATTTCTACCCTAATAGTTACTGTATAGTAGATCACTCTTGGTTTACTTAGGGAGCTAATATATAGATATATGTAAATAAAACTAGGTCCTAAATGCTTGAAGAATTTATGCTAAGGAGAAATTAGATCTGGTTAGGATGCTTAGGTTAGGCAGCACAAAGGGATTAATACACTGAGATGACAATTAAAAAACACAAAGTGTCTGAAAGTAAAGCCAAGAAATTTAGGCAAAAACATGTACTAGCTGTATTTTAATCTGATATTTATTGTAAAAAAACTGAGCTGTTACTGAAATCACTACTACTTTCCCATAGTAGCTACCTGTTACTTTTTTGTGTTCAAAACATATCTGGCTCTTAAATTTTTCTTGTCATTCTGCAGCTGAGGTTTTTCTAAAAAAATTTTCTTTGCAGCAGTTAGAAAATACAAAAAGAGCCTAGCATATAAAGCATTAATGTTTTAAGATATGTGATTTTACAAAACTGTTGAGGAAGAAAAATACAGATGGAAAGCATTATAATGAAAACTGCTTGTACTATGGCTCATTTCTAAGTTCATTTTCTCTGAACTTCATATCCTCTGAATTTGTCAAATGTAATATGCATGTGAAATGGTACTTTAGCCACTCAGTCACCATCTTCCTGAATTTTCCTTTAGCTTAGCCCAGGTCTTATAATATTGCAGAGAATGCTGCAAACAAATTTCTCTCCTAGAATATCAGAGTATATCCTGGATTGCTTATCTTGACAATCTGTCTGGGATGAACCACAAAAGGGAAAGGTACTAGGTGAAGGGAATAGGTTGAGGCTTAAATGGACTATGTAAGCTCTGAAACTAAAATTTAAAAATAAAAAATAATTTTTAGATTAGACACATTTTTAGATTATCTAAGCCACTGTTCCCCATCGTTAGTACACATAACTTCCTGTCTTAGTTTAAAAGTCGTTTCCTTAGGGAAGCCTTCTTGATCTCTGCTAATGCCCTCATCATACTCTATACTTTTCTTCTCTAGCATTTATCACGCTCGTGATTAATTATGTGTTCAGTCATGTGTTAATGATTTTCTAACTGATGGACCTTGAAAGCTCCACCAGAATAGGGGTCATGTGTCTATCACACTCACTGTGGTAGCGCCGGCTCCTAACAAAGTGTGTGGGCACCAGGTAGGTGCTTGATCAAAAACTCACTTATTCAGTACACTAATTTACTCATTACTATGTCTTAGAGTTTTAGCACATGAGACCACAGTGCTCCTTTTGAGAAAGAAGCAGTAGTAAAAAAGCACAAGGATGCTGAAACATTTATCTTTACTTCACAGTAAGCTTCCTGTTATTTACCTTCATACTTTCGGTTTTTACTGTATCTGTTCTGCTGGTCACCTGGTGCAAAGACTCTCTTTTCAGAGTGGCAGCTCTATCATGTATCTTAAAGGGTAAAAAGAACAAGAGAAGATTAAAGGCGAACATTAAAACTTAAACAACGCCTAGCACTTTTTAAGCCATTTGGTCACACTCATTTAAAAGATCTCAGGACACTTTCAACAGAAACACCAGAAGGAGAAGGAGAGAAGAGAGGGAGAAAGGCCACTAAGATACAAAGGTGAGAATGGTGCTTAGTTGTTTCATTCACAAACTTTAAAACTCTGAAGTATAAAAAGAGAGAGAACTTTAACTCAGAACTATGCTGGGTATGATACTATTGGAGGAAATGGTAAGACAGGTGACACTATGAACGATTTCCTCTTCTGGAGAAAAATAAAGTGGGGAGGAGAGGGAAGGTACGGGAAGTTCGGAATGGTAGGTTTTCACAATAAGCCCTGAAAACCTTTGAGCCCTAATACTCATCGAATCATCCAGAATTCCTGGCCCCTGCTTAGTTTAGCAGAGTTCAAAAGGGGTTTTTAAAGTAAGGCTCCTTTAATCTTCTCAGCTTTCTAGTCAATTGTACACCCAGTAATGTAGTGGAGGGAACAGGTCTCACTCCACCCTCAAAGCCAAGTCAGGGCAACTTGCCAAGGCTCCACTGTGGCAGAGCCAGTTCAAACACTGCTTTTATGTGCCAGCGTTCGACTTCACTTGTGGGCTTGCTTCCAGAATTTACAGTACAATTTCCTGTATTTTGTTTCCATTTCTTACTATATGCCTGTCTTTGCTGTATGAAATCTTTTTTTAAAAAAGATTTTATTTACTTTTAGAGAGAGAGGAAGGGAGCGAGAAAGAGAGGTAGCAAAATATGCGAGAAGTAACATTGATCGGTTGCCTCTCACATGCCCCCAACTGGGGACCTGGCCCACAACCCAGGCATGTGCCCTGACCAGGAATCGAACTAGTGACCTTTTGATTCTCAGGCCAGCACTCAATCCACTGAGCACCAGCCAGGCCATTGTTTGAAATCTTTTAGGGTGAGGTTTGCAACTATGAAAAAACAATCCAGCCCTGACCAGTGTGGCTCGCTTGGTTGGGTGTCGTCCCACAAAGCAAAAGGTCACCAGTTTGATTCCAGGTCAGGGCACATGCCTAGGTTGCGGATTTGGTCCCTAGTTGGGGCGTGTAGGAAAGGTCACCGACTGATGTTTTTCTTTCACATTGTTGTTTCTCTCCCTCTTGCTCCCTCCCTTCCTCTCTCCCTAATAATTAAGAAAAATCCACATGGATCCCAGCACAAGGTACATGAGAAAGATGATTAAAGAAACACATAATAATATGAAAACCAGTAAAGCACACACTCTGCCAGCATTTGTGACTTAGAGTCATTCAGTTTCCTTAGATATAAAACAAGAGGCTGGACTCAATGATCTCTTAAGTTGAGGAGCTGGTCAAATCTGACCTGTTTTAAATGGCTTTCCTGACTTTATATGCAAAAGTATCCCCTTAATATGTAGACAAGCAGGATAAATCTGAAAGCCAAGTTCCAGCTTAATGAAATGGCAAAAGATTCTCTAGTTATTGTCATTGTCATTGTTCCCATCCTTAATAACTAAGAAAAGATCAACAAGACCTCACTCGGAAATATGTGCCAGAGCTTCCCTACCAGATGGGTCACTGGTAAGATAATAGCAGGCTTGCCATGTCTGCCAATGACTTGTGGTGAGGCCTGGGCAAGCAACTGAACCTCTGTACATCTCCCTTCCAAACAGGGCCAACACCACCTGTGCCATTCATATCAAAGAGCTAGTGTACGGGTTACAGGAGACAAAGATTAAGTACAAAACAGTTGGTTGCCTCTCAAATATGCTAGAAGACTGTTTGAAAAGGTGGTAGAATGTCATCCATGCACAGACAAAAGACACTGTGAAACAGAACACATCAAAAAAGACCTAAAAAGGCTTACCACGCTGAAGGACAGGTTTGCTTGCTTTTCTACCTTGCTCATAGCCACCAGATCTCTTTCTACCAAGTTGATTCTCTGGGTAAGATTACTGACTGTCTCATTCATCCCCTCGAGTTTAAGATCATTCTGTCTCTGGTACCCCACTAGGGCACTGTTTACCTCCTCTAAAGAGTTGTGAAGGTACAGGATATCCTGGAGTGGAAATAAATCAAATTGTACAATCCAGCTAAAGATGTATGTTAGACAAACAGGCCAGCAGCACTGAACAACCATTAGTATGTCAAGTTACTGAAGTAAACTCCTTTTCCTGGTTTAGACCATTGATTGTCTGTCTCTGCTTTGTCCTTCTACTTTACTTCCTCCCAGTTTACTCCCTCTGGAATTGTTTGTCCTTGGCTAGACGGGGTGGGGGGAGGGGGAGGTGACGAGGGAAGAGGACTACCTACATGATTCACTGTCTGGTCCCAGGAAGCTGAGAGCTTGGGAATTGATTTCCCAATGTTTACCTCACCTGCTGGCTAAGAAAGCTTGCTGGGTTATTAACTGAAATGTCCATTAACCTAATTTGTCAGAACAAAACTACCTTAGGAACAATACCAATTACCGAATTGGCTCATGCAGCAAAACCATAACAAGTAGTGCATTATTTAGTACAGGATTCAATTATTTTTATTGGCATCCTTTACTTACTGATGACTACTTAAATAGAAATGATGACTATAGGTTTTAAAGGGCATTAAACTCAGGACAGGAATTCTTCTTCGTGAAGATTCCTTTATTCTCTTCAATGCGATTTTGAACTCAATCTCCTTTTTCTTCCTTGTCTTTAGTCTTTAGAGAATCTTGATTATCTAGGATATGCTTTCTAACATTCTTAGAATTTACTGTGGCTCAAAATAGCCATCACTCTGAATTAATCTGCTGTCCATCCATCTTTAACTTGCCCAGATTGCTATTTTCATAAAGAATTTCAAGATACCCTGGTCATTCTGTCTTTCAAGATGTGAAAAGGAATTTACTCCACTGAGCAACATGCAGGAAAAAGAGCAGATTGCCAAACAAGAGACAGGACAGCATCTTGGATCCCTAAGACAGCGTCACACATCTCACTGTGCTCCGCTCTCAGGCAGGCGAGCATGCGCACAAGATGCCTGCTGAGGCACAGGACACTGAGCATAAACTCCAGGTTGCCTCCAGGCCATTGTGGCCACAGGGAGGGTAAGCCAGAGACAAAAAGTACCTGTTTCAAATTCTCATTGTGGGTTTTATTGCCAAGTTCTGATGGAGCTGAAGGTGATGGAATAATCTGGTTGCTTCCCCTGGTCTCCAAGGAGCGCTGACTCTGTTAACAGGAATGGGGGTTAGTGTGGGCAGTAAGTGGTTACTAAGTCCACTTAACTGTCTGAGATGGTCCCGGAACAGCCTAGCTTCTCATGGGGGCATCCACTGATGAATCAACATGGGGGCAGATCTAGGAATGAGTGAAGGAGCTAGGGAACTTTTGTATACCTTGAATAGTCCCAATTTCAAGTATCTATAACTCATCTCCCCAGCACGACAGCAGAGGCTGTGCTATCCTTTTCACCCTCCATCAATCCTGAATGGAGCCGAGTACCCTAGGGGATGAATTCAGGGCTCCGAATGACTGCAGACAGCTTACTCTGCACAGCATTGAGAGACATTTGAAAACAACCCCTGAGCATTGCAGGGGTTTGTTTCTGTCTCAGTTATCTGTTACTGCATAACAAACTGTCCCAAACTTTGTGACTTAAGACAACAATAATTTATTATTTCTCAGGATTTGGTGGTTTGACGAGGCTCAGAGGGGTTGGGGGTGTTTTGTTTCACATGGTATAGGCTGAGGTCACACGTGTGGCTGTATTCAACTGGAAGCTTGACCAAGATGATCCTTTATCCTCTAGAGCCCCCTTCACTTGGCCTCTCATCATTCCTGAGGCTAAGAACCCTGCCAGATTCTGGACTCACAGAATAGTGAGAAATGAATGCACTGTTTTAAGCTACTAAGTTGTGGGGTAATTTGTTATATAGCAATAAACAACTGAGACAATTCCCCACTTTCCTTTCCTTCTTTTCCCTTTTTCTTCCTACCCATTCCATCTTCAGGTATCTTATTTCTGTAAGACTCAGGTCTTAATTCTGTTCACCTTAACTGCTTACTTTACAGATTCTAAAAGTAACAATAAGCATTGTTGAGCCCTGGCTGGCGCGGCTCAGTAGATTGTGGTTCGATTCCCAGTCAGGGCACATGCCTGGGTTGTGAGCCAGGTTCCCAGTAGAGGGTGCATGAGAGGTAACCACACACTGATGTTTCTCTCTTTCTCCCTCCCTTCCCTTCTCTCTAAAAATAAATACAATCTTAAAACAAACAAACAAAAATACATTGCTGACTGTATCTTTTAAAAAGGTGAATAGTAGGGTCTGTTTAGACGAATGGAAAGTGGGCATCAAGTATTACACAGAAGAGGGTAGGCAGGAGTACGATGACTTTGCGCAGCATTTGTAGATTTCCTTACCGTGTTAGTCTGTAGGAACTCCATGGCTTTCTTGTGTTCGTCCACAGTTTTCTGCATCGCCTCCACGGCGAGATGGACACTGTTTAAAGTACTGTCAATGGAAGCTACGCTCTGAACAGAAACATGTAGTGAGGTTAGTGTGTTTTCCTTTTTAAAAAACTTTAATAGCTTTATTAAGCTATAACGGATATACAACAAAATGCACATGTTCCAAATGTATACCTTTATAAGTTTTGACATTTACACACCTGGGAAACAATTACAACAATCAAGACACTACACGTCCATCACTCCCAAGTTTTCTATGTCCCTTTGTGATTCTTCCACCCCTGTCCCCAGGCAACCACAGATCCACTATATATCACTATATATATATCACTATGTATCAGTTTGCATTTTCTAGAATTTCATATAAACAAAAGCAGTGAGTGACTATGTACTTTTTGTTTATATGGTTTCTTTCACTTAGTAAAATTATTTTGAAATTTATCCATGTTGTTCCATTGTATGGATACATTACAGTTTATTTACCTGTTGATGGACATTTAGATAGTTTTCAGTATTTGACTATTACAAATAAAGCTGTTATAAACATTCACGTACATGTCTTTTTGCGGGCATATGCTTTCATTTCCCTTCACCATGTGCTTTCTTATCATAATACTTAGAAACAGAATTGTGAATCATATGGTAGATGTATGTTTAACTTTTTTAAAAAACTGCCAAACTGTGTTCTAAAATGGTTATACTATTTTCTATTCCCACTAGCAGTGTATGAGAATTCCAGTTACTCCCTATCCTCAATACCAGTACCTGTAGTCTTCAATTTTAGCCACTCTAGTGGGAGTGTATATATCATTGATTTCATTTGACATTACACACTATGGAGGTCAGTGGTTTTAATTATTTCAAATATTTTCAAACTATGAATTTCAGTAGCTTATACTGACACAATGAACACCAATACGAAAATAGATGTATCGGCAATTTCCCCAATTTAAAGGACTTTTCCTAGAGGAAAACCAAATCTTTCTTTGAAAAACCACACAGATAAGGTTCTCCCACAAACTGTCTCTACCAAGCCCTGCTGCAAGCAGGCAGATAGCCAGAGCTGACACTGTAGACTGCCACGGGGTTTGGAGCGAACCATGGCTTTTGAGTGAAAATGGATGGAACCATTTTTGGCTTTGGGAAAACCAGCATTGCAGAGATGAAGAGAAAATTCCATCTGGCAGCATTTGTTCTTTTTTCTACCTTAGTATTCCATCAGCAATTACGGAGAGTTAGATATTAGCTTACTTTGCTTTCATTAGGCCTAAGGAGCCCCAGCAGACTGGGGACTTGGGAACATGACTCAGAAGGCATCTTTTAAAAAAGGCCTGTCCTAAGGGAACACCAAAAGAATGTTAATATTTGGGGGGTGTTGGCTTTTTATTGAGATAGACTGAAAATTTTATGTCACATGAGTATTTTTAACCAAGGACTTTTACATTACACTAATAGCCAAGAATCTAAGAGAACAAGAGATGTTATTTTCAACATTAAAAAAGAATTATATGACTGCACTGAGGTTAGGTATTTGAAATGAACTCCACTTCAAAACTGAGCCACTTGTAATAAAGCAGTGTCCAACATTACAAACGCACATATTTGCAACACACTGGGTAGAAGTCTCCAAGCTGGGATGTTATCTAAGCAAGCTCTATTGTTACAGAAGCTACAGGCATTCAAAGACGCCTCCTGTTAGAGAATCCTCACTGGCTGGATGTGTGATCCCATCACAGTGCAAGAAGATAGTAAGCTCTTGTTTGGTTTTCTCAGCATCTGCAAAGTGCCTGGCACACACTGGAAGAAACTCCACAAATGTTTATTGAGTTAATGGGTGCCAGAATAAACCAGTTTCCTTTCCTATTGCAAGACTGCCAGAGTTGCTTCTGTGCTAAAGGCTACCTTACAGAGGCCCACCTTTTCCCCACTGAGTACTTGGGAACAGTGGCAAGAAGCATTTGGCCCCATCAAAGTTGTCCCTACTTTATTTAAAGTTATAAGCATAGGGAAAACAATCTTGAAGAAGATGCACCTCAAAATTATTATTAGTTATCTCTGTGTGATAATGTGGATGATTATCGGTCTATTTACCTGTATTTTCCTATAATGAACAGATATTATTTACACAAAACAACTACTGCTTATTAAAGCGGTTTTAACAACCCCCCTCCCAGCCCCTGTGCCCAAGCAGCTGTTGCTGATGGCTGGTATCGACGACGGCTACACCTCAGCCAGGGGCTGCACTGCCACCCTGGGCAACTTTGCCAAGGCCACCTTTGATGTGTCTCTAGGGCCTGCAGCTATTTCACCCTGACCGCTGGACAGAGACGGTTCACTGAGTCTCCCCGTCAGGAACTCACTGACGGCTTGTGAAGACCCGCCCCCAAGTTTCTGTGCAGAGGACCCGGGCTCCAGCTGGGACCACCATGTAATTTTAGATAAGAAAAATAAAGTGAATTAAGCTTGTTAATAACAAAAAACAAAAACAAAATAATCCACTGCCCCGCATCAAAAAATAAAGTTATAAGGAGGTGACCATATTGGACAAATAGCAAATTATGGAGACTGAGCACACAGGTGGTGTGACTATAAAATAGCAAGTTTTGTTTCTGTTCTTAGCTTAGGAAGTTCTCCTTTGTGGAGATAATTTTATTTATATTTATGGAGCCTGGCATGTAACCAAATCAAAGTTATCACACACTAACTTTCAAAGGTTAAGGACTCTAGATTTGATTTCCTTGCTCTAGAATTTGTTCTCTCCCACTTTCTGCTGCAGGAACTGGTGCTGTTTATGTGCAAAGTAGGCCCCTTCTTCTTCCTACTCACTCTCCCCACCTAGCTCTAAAGATCCCTATGTGCTACCCATCTGCTTGGTCACTGACTCCTGCTCTAGGCCTGAGTCCCAGGATCAAATATGCAGAAATTCCAAACTGTCATTTGCCTAGGCCCTGGAGCCTAGGGTGTACTGCTAGAGTGAACTGCTTAGAGGACGTGCACCTTTACTTTTATAAAATAATATATACATTGTTTTCCAAAATGCTTTTTACCAATTTATAGTCCCAGCTGGAGTGTTTGAAAGTTTCCTTTGCTCCACATCGTTGCCAACCAACCAACCCTTATGATATTCCTGAATTAAAAATTTTTGCATTTGTTCAAATTACCTTTTTAAAAAATAAAATAAATTTAGAAATTAACAGTAATTTAGAGCAACTCTCACGTATAACTGGTCTGCTTTCATGAAGACATTGTGGATGATGAATTGAAAAGGCAAATGATGAAAAGCCAACCCAAGTATGTTAACAAAAGACCTGGAGAGCCAAATAAAAAGGTGTGAACCCCATAAACCAGAGCAAGTCATCTGCTGCAAAGCAAAGGCCCAACTAACCAGACCGAAACAGAAATGTTCTGAAATCTTTAGAACACAGTGATACGCTCTATTATTGCCCTCCCAGAGCAGGTGCCAGGCTTTCAAAGAAAACTTCTAAGAAGCTGGAATGACAGCAGGAGGTTAATTTCAGTGTCCACACACAGCACTTACCTTCTGAAGTCCCTCTACAGTGGCAGGCAGGCTAATTAAGTCTGCCGCTGACTTAACATTGGCTTTGAGGTGGTTTACTGCAGAATTCAACAGAGAAATCTGGGGGGAGGGAAGAGTAACAAACAATGAAAACAGAATTTGTACTGTATTTCCCTCACAAACTCTCCATTTGATGCTGATGTCAAGGCACCATTGGATTTTATGTGTTTCTGCAACCCAGACATTACACCCTGTTCAGCTCCTACCTTGAATAGAGTGCAGATCTAGAGAGCCCCTCTTTCCCTGCCCAGTTTAAACACTAGTGCCAATGAGGGAAGGGCAATTAGTATTCTTTACCCTACTCCTGGCAGCTACAAGATCCAAAAATCTTAAATTATCCGAAAGATGATTACCACAGTGATTACAACACAATCCTTTGACAAGTGGACAGAAAGAAAGCTAATGATCAAAGACCCCTGAAGGATTTCATTTTGGTAAAAAATAACACCTCGGTTATTTACTGACCTTTTGTTCCTGCCCAAGTGGGCACATAAAAGCCCATCATTACAAAATACAGTCTACAGGAGCAGTGCCCTTACAATTTGAGCAGTGTTTCCAGCCTCGTGGGGCATTGAGTTTTGGTTTAACAATGTGATTAATATTTCAAACTCAATAGCTCAATCAAAGCGCTGCTTTGTACCCCGAAGAGGCTCGATACCCATTGACTCACGGACTGAAGCACTGAATATATTAAAATAGGAATTGAATCAAAGTAAAGTGTGTTCTCCTTCTGCTATTTTGGGGTAGAATTCTAAACAGCTGGGCTTCTCCCTTGGGTGAGGGCTAGGGGAATCTGTGCAATAGTCAGTTTCAGTTTCAGGCTATAGACCATATTCTGACGGCCTTGCAGTGTGGCTCAAAGCACTCTTCACAGATTCCTGGTTCCGTACCGCTTTCCTGTCCCGACTGCTAGTATGAAGACACAGATCTGCCAATGGCAATTACATTCAGAGGGCATCACAGAATAACCTCTAAAGTTTCAGGGCACTTGTTACATAAGACAAAGTAAACCTGATCCCCTATTCTTTCCTTCAACAGATATTTGCTGTGCCAGGTGCTGCAGGCACTGTGGAGATACCAGTAAACCAGACCCTGATGTTTTGCTTTCATGGGGCTTCTCTCATAGTAGAAGGTGAGAGAAAAAGAAGTATCATATAATAAGTACTACGCAAAAAATGTAAGCAGAACTCTGGGAGTAAGCAGCAGTGTGTTTTGAACAAGAGAGTCTGGTGAGGAGCCCAGGAACTTGGGTTCTCTTCTTCCTCTTTCCCTTTAGGAGAAAAATGTTCAGGGTGTCAAACCAGTTTTCACTCATTACTGCAATAAATATTTATTGAGCCCTATTTTATACCAGTGATGGAACACAGGTGTCAGTGACCTTGTGGAATTTACATTTTAGTTCAAGAAGACAGACAGTTTTGTATGGTATCAGCCAGTGGGATGTTAGCAGAAAATTATAAGGTAACCCGATGAGTGACTGGGTAGCTACTTTGGATTGGATGGTGAGAGAAAGCCTCTATAAAGAGATGAAATTTAAACAGATCTAAATGAGAAGAAGGTATTAATCAGAAAAAAAAACTGAATGAAGTACATTTGAGGGCAGAGGGAGTTGCTGGGTTAAAGGCCCCAGTGCAGGGAAGAGCTCGGCACATCTGAAGAACAGAAAGAAGGCTGGTGGCGGGAGCACACAGTGTGAGGGAGAAAGGGAAAGGGGGAGGGGAGGGGAAGACGGAGGCGGGAGGCACAGGGCTAGAGGTACGGGGGTAACGCTAAAGAAACAATTAAGTACTCAGTGAGATACTCAATAAAGTTCTGAGGAAAGAATAGCAGTGCAGGCTGAACTGCACAGGCTTCACTGAAGTAGCACTCAAATTAGATTCTGATGGGTAAGTAAGAGTTTTATATATAAAAATAAAACAGGTATTCTTTCTTGGTTAGATGGGTGAGCCTGGCATTTGGTAATAGGTAGGGAGCAACAGTATGAATAGGCCCAAGAAGACTTTTTCTGCATGACGATTTTCAAAGTGAAGAGTTATTTATTTGTGCAATTATTTGATTAAATTCCTCAAGAATAGTGATGCTTCACAGATGACTAGTGTGGCTTGCTGGTAGCTACCATTTCCCCTCAAACCAGAGGAGCAGCTGAAAGCCAATGCCAGCAGGATAAGGTGAGGTACCGTTCCACTTCTCCCCATGCCCTTAACTCTCTAGGCCTGGGAATCAGCTGCCTCACTGAAGGTATGCTCTGCAGAGCTGACCATTAACTCTCTAACTACCAAACATCACTTCAAGACTTGGACCACGCACTGGTCACTAGGACTCAGCTACATTCCCATAAACTGCAGAGCTGGTTTGCTAATTCCATCTCTCAGCATTCCTTTCTGAAGAGTGGAATAATTCCAAAAATCTATGGACAACTATAGCAAAACTACATGTGCAACTAGAATGGAGAAACCAGGGACACTTTGCTGTTACCTCTGGGACTGATGGACACATTCTAGAATGTCGGATCAGATTCAAGCATTACAGGACTTATCTCTGAAAGTCACGCACTATAATCCAAAGAGTCTAAAAAGCTGAATTAAGTAAATAGAATCCATTAAGAAAAAAACCCAAATTCCAGCCAAAAGATGAGTCATGACTTTTATGCATATTATATGGCTTTTCATTAGCAAAATTAAAAATAGCTCCTGCAGACCATTTTATACTATGAAATCTGAAATGCTGCTTTTTTGCTTTGGGGTTAAAATTAAGTGTTCTTTAAATAGTAAGCAAAAAAGTTACTAAAGCAGATAACCATCAATGGTGAATCACTACGAACTCTAGTAGGAACTTGACATCACATCCTTTCAACTTCACCTACTGAGCACCTACTGCATTTCATGGAGGATATAGAGACGAAGGCAGGAAGAAAAAGTGCGAAAAAACAGGCTCCTAGGACTTGAATATTTTAATGTTGGCACTGCTATACAGCTGTGTGACCTTGGGAAAACTACTTAACCTCTTTGAATCTCAGTTTCTTTATCAGTAAAATGGATATGCCACCTCCTATTTCATAGGTCTATAGAAGCAAAAAGGAATCTCATATGTAGCGTGTCTAAAAGGGGCCTGCACAGCCCTGGCTGGTGCAGCTCAGTGGACTGAGTGCGGGCTGGGAACCAAAGGGTCCCGGTTCGATTCCCAGTCAGGGCACATGCCTGGGTTGCGGGCCAGGTCCCCAGTGAGGGACGTGTGAGAGGCAACCATACATTGCTGTTTCTCTCCCTCTTTCTCCCTCCCTTCCCCTCTCTCTAAAAATAAATAAAATCTTTTAAAATTAAAAAAAAATAAATAAATAAAAGGGGCCTGCACAAAGAAGGCATTTAATGAATGGCAGTTATCATTTTAATTGCCATCATTATCATCATGCTTAAAGCACGGAGTACTGAGTACCGCCTTGTAGTGTAATTAGATGCATACACAAATACAGTAGTCTTCCATTATACTATTTTGCTTTCTGTGGTTTCAGTTACCTGTGGTCAACTGTGGTCCAAAAATATTAAATGAAAAATTCCAGAAATAAGTTTTAAATTGAGTACCCTTCTGAGTAGTGTAATAAAACCTCCTGTTATTCCAATCCATCTCGCCAGGACATGAATCACCCTTTCGTCCAGTGAATCCATGATGCACACGCCACCCATTAGTCACTTAGTAGCTGTCCCTGTTATCAGATGACTGCCTCGGTATCACAGTGCTTGCGTTCAAGCAACCTCTATTGCACTTAATAATGGCCCTAAACCCCAAGGGCAGTGATGCTGGCAATTTAGATATGCCAAAGAGAAGTTATACAGCGCTTCCTTTAAGTGAACAGGTGAATGTTTTCCACTTCATAAAGAAAGAAAACAAATCACATGCTGAGGTCACTAAGATCTATAGTAAGAATGAAACTTCTACCTGTGAAATGGTGAAGGAAAAAGAAAATTCGTGCTCGTTTTGCTGCTTCATCTCAAACTGAAAAAGCTATGGCCACAGTGCGTGATAGGTGCTTAGTTAAGACGGACAAGGCATTAAGTTTGTGGGTGAAAGACATGAATAGAACACATGTTCTGGCTGACAACAACGTGGTGTGCCAGGATGCAAGGAGCCTGTGTGAAGGCTTCAATAAGGTTTCCCCGAAACGAGCGACACCCAGCCATTTCCTGCAAGTAAAAGATGGTTATACAGACTCAGGAACAGGTTTGAACTGAAAAATATAAAAATGACTGAAGAGAGACACTACAGTCACATAACTTTTATTACAGTATATTGTTATAATTGTTCTAATTTATTGTTACTGCTGTTAATCTCTTACTATGCCTAATTTATAAATGAAATTTTATCATAGATACATATGTGTAGACGTAGTATATAGATGTTTTGGCATTATCTGTGGTTTTAGGCATCCACCAGAGGCCTTGGCACGTACTCCCCCTTGGATAAGGGGGGGTGCTACTGTATCACACAATAACGTATCTGGACAAAGTGTCAAAAAAAAAGAGAAAGATATAGAGCATACTAGAGAGATGACACACTCAAGGTCCTTGATGATTCATGCTGACATATCCTTACTTCTGGCCTCTTTCCACTAAACGATGCTGTAATGACATATAAAAATCCCCCAGACACACTGTATTTTTCATTCATCTGTATTTCTACACATATAGTCAATTCTCATTATTCACAGTAGTTATGTTCTAGAACAGCGATATTCAACTGGTGTTCTGCAAGAATTTTTAAAACACGCAATACCTGACTATTTAGTCAGGGGCATTGACCTCTATTCCCTTAGATTGTCAAGTAAATAAATGACAACAGCTAACATAGCAATGGCCATCTGGTGTGAATAATCAAAATTATACCTATTTTTTGTCAGATCAGCAAAAAATATATTTTTTGGTGTGTTGCGGAATTTAAGTAACTAGATTATGTGTGCCATGAGATGAAAAAGATTGAAAATTGCCATTCTAGAAATTCACAGCAAACGCTGAATTAATGATTACTGAACCACTGCTCCTAAGGTAAGTACAGAGTTAAGGTCCTGAGAGCCCCGGGCACAACACTTTTGTCAACTGATCAATGTAATACATGACTTTGTTTTATGTGTGTTTCTTTTAAAGACATCTTATTTAATGTATAATGTTGAACTTGTGCCTGAATGAAGCTTATCTAGCACATGTATTTTCACTGTAAGGCACAACACCGCTTTCTTGCACTTGGCAATACTAGACAGACTTCAACACTATGCCAGGTGTGCATTTTAAGCACTGGACTCACCAAAAAAAAAAAAAAAAAAAGCACAAAAGTGCAAAAACCATGGCACTAAATATATCATGAAAAGAAAACCTATTTACAGTATGAGCTGAAACCAGGTGGAGAGTGGCCTTGTTTGACCTCAACTGGAAACGTTCCTATTGGGCGACTCAAATTGTTCATGACCATACGCCTGTCACTGAAAGCATCGTAAGAATAAACTTGGGGGTTACAAACCAGTTTTAGCTAGTAGGTGAATTTGCAAATATGGAATCTGCAAATGATGTGGATCAAGTGCATTAATGAAGACACCCTCTCTCTTTCTGCAGAATTCATCTGGCCAACTCCTACTTGCCCCTCAGCACTCAGCTCAAGATATCTGAGAAGCCTCCCTTGATCCCAGCCAGTCTGGGTTAGATACACACCGAAAAAACGCCCCCACTGGGCTCATGCAGACTGGCTTCTTACTGCTTATCAGGCTGTTTTACAACTATTTATTTTCCTTTCCCTTACATTTGACTGTAAGAGCCTTGAGCACGGGAACCCAAGGCCTGACTCCATAAAAGCAGCTCATTAAATATGTTGATTAACGGTCTTCAAAGAAGGGAGAGGAGACTCCCTAAATTGGCTGAGAATGGGCATGGGTATGAAATCAGAGTTTTCATAAATAAAACAGGAAAGCAAATGGGATTTTAATACTAGTTTAAAGATTTTTCAATGCAAAAATTAATTTTAACTTATTTTAGACTAAAGGCTTCTTTTTTTCCAGGCTGCATTAACTTCAATTCACTGTGATAAGGGCAGTCCTTGTTGAGTGATTTAATAAATTTTTTGTGTTGGTTAAGCCACTTTGAATTGCTTTAAAAAATGTTGCCACTAAAAGCGTCTTAATTGACAGAATTACCCTTAGATATAGAAACATGGTTATATTAATTTTGCTTTTACACCTATTCTGGTTTGGGACAAATGCCTCTCGACCAGGGATGTGTAACAATTTTAGAAAATCACTCAGAGAATGATATGCTCCCTTTGGACCATCGTAAAGCTCTGTCACCACCAACTGTCCTTCTGCGCCCATGCCGGCAGAGAATTTCTCTGCCTCAGGTCGGTTTCATCAGTCAGTCTCTTCATCTCTGAAGATCTACTGAAGCTAAAATGGAAAGGGTCTCAGTTCAATCCCTCCTGGTTTATATATGAAGCCCTAGGACTGAAGCAGACTTTCCTGTATACCTTCCCTCCCGCGTAGTTTTTGCATTGAAAGTAACAGCCAGGACAGGAATGAAATGGTCATTTTGTTTCTAGATTCCAAATGAAAGGGAACCGAGAAACCAAAAAATGCAGTAAAGGTTTGGAAACCCCTGTGTCCTCACACACCAAGTACAGCCTTCCCCTCTGACTCTTCTCATGCGCCGACCTACAGGATGGGAAATATATGACATTGCCTGCTCTTCACCCTAAAGATCTCGTTCTCGCTCAGAATGGTAAACCCATGACTCCCTAAATGGAATCTCCCGTTTTTCCCAGTGAGAGATGCTTATTATCTCTCAGTGCTTTACTGTGGTTGATTTTCACTTGATGTAATCTCTGGACAACCTGCTCATTTGCTCTGTGAATACAAGGCCACAGTCTATCCTATTCTTTTTGCAAAAAAAAAAAAAAAGGAGTGAATACTTGCTTTTTCCTAAATCCTGAGAGTCCAAGGATAAATGGTAATGAGTAAATACCGTAACTGATCAATTATTTCACATATAATTTAAAAAAATGAAATAGAACTGAATAGAAAAATAAAATATCGTAAGGCATCATAATTTTAAGGATAAACTAATGTTTTCAGAAACTTATTTCAGTTACATATATGTATGTATGTGTTTACTGCAGAATGATGTAAAACATTTCCTATTGTGGGCTCCAGACAAAAGTTTTAAAACCGCGGCCCCCAGCCATAGATCTCTGGTCTTCTGCGATGAGCTGCCCCGCTCCTGCACCACTGTTAAACGGTGGGGGCAGCTTCAGAAATATGTGCAGGCTCTTTATCCCAGTGCAGTGCTCCTTGCCACTGGCTGATTCTGAACTCTGTGACTTCATTCTGAAGAAGAGAATATCCTCTTATACCCAACAAGTACGGTGTATCCATTTTGAAGCTCTTCATAGGTGTACCATTCATTTGGTCCTGGAGTTTTCCTTTCAATGCACATCTTTCCTAATTAAACTACAAAAACTGAGGGTAGAGGCTATAGTTAGTTACCTAGCGGCAACTTATATACATGCAAGATGCTCGATCAAAATCCTTTTAAGGACTGGAAAAGTGTTTCCCTGAGGCTTGCTTGCCTGGCCAAGGTATTTAACCAGCTCTGCTACCTCCTCCTATGCTATGCCAGAACCACTACCATTAGCTGTGGGTGGTTTCCAGATTGGCTTTAGTATAGTGTATGGCACCATACCCCAAGACTGTGTAAGTTTGCAACCTCTATTAAACAAAATAAGCTCTCATTATCTCATAAAAAATAGGCTACCCTTTTTTTAATTGGTGGTTAAATGGCACTTTTTAAAAAAAAATTGATACCTACACTGCTCCTTAGGATAGCTGACTCAAGAAGAATTTCCAACTCCCTCTAAACTGCTCTACTTTGTAAAACTATCCTTTGCAGAGAGGTTTAACATTTTAATTATTTGGTAAATGCATAACTATTACCTATTTTATCTGAATGTAATGTGTTAGGATCACAATATGGAAAAACCATTGCAAAAAGTAAAACAATTTGGAATTCCCTATATCTACAAATTCAGTCCAAACAAACAAAACTAAATATTCATAGCTTACAGAGAAATAAAAATCACACTTTTGCTACCTGCTTGTTCATGTCTGTGATGTTTATCCAGACTTTGTTCAAGCCTCGCTCTCCAGATTCGATCTCCTCAAGTTGTTTTTGTTTGCTGAGTAGTTCGTCATTAAGTTTGGGAATTTCTTGGAATGAACTTTTCTGATTAGATTCCACTAAAAGCAAAAATAAGAGCAATCATAAGTAGCCATAAAATTCCCTCATGGCTCCAAGAAGAAAAAAATGAGTATACAGTAGGAAAGTCGATTCACAAACATTAACTCTGGGAGGACAATGACTAAATTTACATCTATCGACTACATGTTCTTTCCTTTATGTAAATGTGTATCTTTAACACTGAAGCTCCCTGTTAACTGGGGCTATTTCACTGCTGGCAAGACACCTTTTCAACGTCAGGTGGTTAAAAATGATAACGATGAATATCAGCAGTAAGAGTTGGACTTGAATCCCAACTCTGTAACTTACTGTGATCTTGAGAAAATTACTCAACTTTTTTGAGCTCAGCTTCCTCATCTGTAATACAGAGATAAAATATATTCTACAGGATTTTTAGAAGTGAAAGAATGGTATACAGTACGTGATAAATAAATGTTAAGTATTGACCAGCTCAATAAAGGAGCTTTTGATTAGTCAATGAATATTTATAAACCTTACTCCGTTAATGGCCCAGGTGACATCATCAGTTACATCTCTCAGTGCATAAGTCTACTTTTCTCTACCTCGGATTGGTCAAACGCAACATGGGTTCTCACCACCTTTCAAGTACTGTTACGAGGACTAAGATTTTAAATCTTTTTCATAAACAGCAGAGTGTTTTCTTAAATCAACCCAAAAGCTCAAAGTAAAAGAAGATAAAGAAATAGGTTAGGTTAAGCAGAAGGTGATATTTGGCTTTCCTTTGGGAAACAATATCTCCTGAATGGTTTAGAGATTTGCCAGCCAGAAGGCAGAGGCCTGAAAGAGTGCTTTCTCTTCTTACATTCAAAACTAATTTCCCTTGTCATGGGAAATAATAATGGCTGGCCCTCCAGAATAAAACCTACACAATTTTTTGTTTTTAAAGCACAGTGCTAGATTAGTTATTACATGCTTTCTTTAAAACCAAAAACTGGCACACAGGACAGATGTAAGACAGTGTACTAAAACCTAAGTGCCGAGACGTTTTTGTTCATTGCTGCATGGTCAGCGCTTGGAATGTACCTGGCACACGGTAGGCACTCAGCATTATTGACTGAGTAACTCTGGCCTTCGCTTATCTCTTAACCATACCTCATAACCATCTCGTCACTTTACCTACCTCTTCAATCTACTTTCTAGTCAAGCAGATTTTCCTGGCATATCAACCTCTTTAAGCCTAAGCGACCCTATACACTCTCTTCTCTGCCTAGGTGCCCTTAGCTTACCCCTTCTTCATTTCTGCCACCCTAGCGTAGTTAAATCATTTCAAGATTCAGCACAAACAGCTGTACCTCCACCTTGGACCACTGCCACCTCTTCACTACTCCTAACTTGACCAAGCAGTCAACGTACTGTGTTGTGACCATGCACTTGTCTGTGTCCTCCACCATACAGAGAGCTGCAAGAGGACAGGGGACAAATCTTATCTGCTATGCATTCTCAGGGCCCACCACAGTGCCAGGCACACAGGAGAACTCAAATACTTGTCCAGTGAAATAACAGTAGGATATGAAACGGAGATAATGTCAGCCTATTAAATTAAACAAAGAAAACTCAATAACCTCAACTAAAATCATAAAGGACAATCACTAAGGAGGGACAAATTGGGGGAGTCGGGAGCAGGTGATATGGTGGTATTCCTACTACAGAGGCCATTATCTGAAAATTCATGAATTCAGAGTTAGTAAAAGAAATCAGGTATTTTTATCCATCTTTCAAAAATAAACACTAAAGAATTTCTTTATAAACAGACTTCCCTAAGTACTTTTTAAAAAACCCTCACTTGAGTATATGCTTATTGATTTTATTTTTTTTAAAGATTTTATTTATTTTTCAAGAGAGGGAACGGAAGGAGAAAGAAAGGGAGAGAAACATCAATGTGTGGTTGCCTCTCGAGCGCCCCGCACCGGGGACCTGGCCTGCAACCCAGGCATGTGCCCTGACTGGGAATCGAAATGGCGACCCTTTGGTTCACAGGCCTGAGCTTAATCCAGTAAGCTACACCAGCCAGGGCATGTTTATTGATTTTAGAGAGAGAGAAATATTGATGTCAAAGAGAAACATTATCCCATGTATGAGAGGGGTAGTCTCCCATACACTGCCCAGGGATGGAACCCACAAACTTCTGGTGCTCAGGACAATGCTCCTACCAACTGAGCCACCTGGCCAGGGCTTCCCTAAGTGACTTTAACTTAACATTTGATTTACACCTGGTTTGTAAGACTACATCCATCTCGTACAATAAGAACATTTTACCATTCTAAATTCATGTAGCACTTAGCATTTCAGTGAATTTCTTTTACATTTTCAGTCAAGTTGTAAAGTAACTCATCCCACACATCTGCCATTCCCAGGTGGTCAAACATCCCAAGAGTGTGTGTGTGTGTGTGTGTGTGTGTGTGTGTGTGTGTGTGTGAGAGGGGGGGCGGGAAGTCTCTCTCTTTCTGGCAGTACATATGAATTAAGCAGAAGGTAGAAGTGGAAGAGGAAGACAAACCCATAAATAATTTGGGTTATGATAATTAAATAATAAACTTATAAAACTGACAATCCCTGAAAACACTCTGGATCCTAAGGATTCTATGGGCCAAGAAGGGATCATGTTCCCTATCGGATTTGGGGCCTTTTTGGAGAGACAAGCCAAGTCAAACGACTCCAACTACGTAAGTGAGAGGAAATGTAGCAACAAACAACTTATGATTACTTAGTCATGTTCTTTCAACATGGAAAGCAACTCATTTAAAATTTAGTATATTAATATTCAAACTCAGCTCTTTTCTTGATCTTCAAGATCAGGAAATGGAGATTTCTGCATATACCCTTCATACAGAACATATAAAGCCAACAGCAATATTTTATAAGTCTTTATAGTTTGCAATAAACTTTTAACTATTAAACTTGTTATTGAGTCCCCTACCACATCTCCAGCTTTGCACTCAGCACTAGTTCATAAAAAGACCCTGAAGGTCTCAATTTAGCAGGGAGCAAGGTACTGTTACAGAGTCACTACACGGTGTGATAGATACAATGATGGAGAAACGCCCACAGTGCTTTGGTAGCACAAATACATCTTTATGTTTTATGGATGGGAAAGTGAAGGCTGAGAAACAGTAAGTGACCTGTCCAAGTTTCACACTTAGTAATGAGCAAGCCAGGCTTCAACAGTCAAAACCTTTTGCTCCGAGGACCAGTGCTCTTTCTAGCATACTCCGGCTATCAGAAACACTTACATCCTAATACCCTCATTAATACAAGACCATTTTTAAGTTCTGTACTGTATGACCTAACTGCTACTCAGTCTATACGACCATAAAGGAGATGCTTAATTCATTTATACTTTTCTTCTTTTTCAACTTTTCTATCACACTACTGTTTCACAGCTAAGTGAAAAAGAGGGAGAGCAGGGAATAGAATCTTCCTTAGAATAACTGTGGAAGTCTTTTGAAGTACCTGGTTCTGGAAAAGAATACTGAGCTAAGAGTTTCAAAGCCAGCCAGTACTTTTAGCTTAAGCATCAAGTTACTCCTTGAACACAAGGAAAAAATACAAGCCTATCTGCTTTTGCTTTCTGTTTCAGCTACTTCAGCAACCCTACCTCCTTTCCTCACAAGTGTCTTGGAAAATTTATTGAAATAAAGAACAATGGGCTCTGAATTTTTCAAAAAAGTATTAAAGCCAGATCAGCAGATGGTCTTATTTGAGTCAGTGACTTCCACTGTCCTCCTGAAAAACAAGAAGTGAAAATTAACTTGTTGAAATATATTTAAAGCAGAAGCATAATTCAAAGAAAGATTATTTAAGCTTTACAAGATTGACCTCATTTAGCCAAGGTAATGGTTTTCACAAACAACTCTGGGGCAAGGGGTCCGCCCACGGACTGACAATACGCGCCAGCCCCACCCCCAACCCCGCAGGAAGCACTCCTTTAGGCACCGCGGGTGCGGCCATTTCTGCTGCAGCAAACCAGAGCCAACAAAGCAGCTGAACTGTCAGTTCTAACTCTGCTTCATTCAGCTGGCGGACCTATCTCAGGGGAATGCAGGTTTCACAGCTCTAGGTACAATTCCTGGACTCTCTTGAATAGGGTATTTCTAGGAAAATGTATTAACAGGTGCTCAATAAATATTTGTTGACTCACTGATTACCAGATCTACTACATGTGTATACTTAAAATATACATTTCTAGACAGAGAAATTGGCTGAAAAGCTAAGGTATAAACCACATGGGTATCCTGTACACACACAGGAGTCAGAGAAAGGAATCCGAGAGGTAGAATTGAGCAATGTTTTGAAATGTGTAAATAAATAATTGCTGTATGTGATCAAAACAAGCTCTAGCCTAACCCAGGAAGCCCGTTGAGGGAGAGACGATGGCACAGACAGGTGTGTTCCGTGGTTACTTACAGTTAAACATTGTTTCTGAGAACCTCCCTTCCAAGTTATGATCACTACTTACAATGAAAACACCGGCCTTAGAAACACCTTGCAATACTGCTAAGGACAACCATTACGGAGGGACGGTGACTAGAATACATATCTCATTCTTTCTTACACTATACTCTGATTCCACCAATAATGTAGGTCAGGATGATTCTGGCAGAGAATTATGACTTACTAAGTCCATTCCCTGAATCAGAAACTCAGAAGAAAATCAAAGTTAGTATTTCAAAATTTTTTCTCCCACGCAACATCACTAGAAATGTCATCGACACACAAAGGATTAGCTGTCCCTAGATCAGGTTCAGAACTTGAATAACTGCAGGCAGCAAAGAGAATCTGGAGTGAAGGAAAGCTAGGATGTTGTGATCTCCCAAGGCTTAAGATGGGAAGAAAACAATTCTAATTTCAGTTCTGGGGACAGATTTCCTTATGACCTGGAGAAAGCCTGGTGGTCAGGTTCCTGATGTGTTAATGCTGTGGTTAGGGTACTTGTGATTTGCTTGGAACTGGTTCCTTATCTTAGAAAATTAACCCTTGAAACACAGAACTGAAGACTGCAGTGTTGATAAAGAAAGATATTTAGGTTAAGCCCGGTAGAAACTATCATGCGAACACATCTTTTAGAACAAGTACTTTGGATGTGTAAAGTACAGCTTTACAATTTAGAACATATAAAACTCTTTAACTTAAAGTTTAAACTTTAAAACTCACTCATAAGACATTTTTTGTGACTTAGCACACAGTAAGCACTTCATAAATGCCGGCTATTATTATTATTATTGTCTATTCCTATGTTCCCACACAGTTTTTAAGGAGGAAAATTTTTTGAGATTCCCATATTCTTTCTCAAATGGCCCTGTGAGGAAAAAGGAAACAGTGCAGTGTTATTGCTGCCACTTTGTTCTTGGGGAAGCATAAAGTGGCAAGAGGCGGAGGTTAACCAAGGTTCTAGACTCCTGGACCTTAGCACTTCCCTTTTGTGTTGACCACCTTAAGTGTTGACTATAATGCCATTTTTCAGATACTATTTGTCCTGATGGTGCATAAGCACCGTTTTTTTTTTGTTTGTGCTTAAAACAAATAACTGTCATTGTATTCAAGCTGACAGCTAAGAAAGAGTATTAAAAAAATGCTGAAAAATGTATATTCACCAGTGGGCAAAACTCTTAATTCAATATAGTCCACTTTGTCCTGGACCCTGGAAAAGAATGCAAGATTAGCCCGGCTGGTGTAGCTCAGTGGATTGAGCGCGGGCTGGGAACCAAAAGGTCCTGCTTTGATTCCCAGTTGGGGCACATGCCTGGGTTGCAGGCCAGGTCCCCAGTGAGGGCCATGTGAAAGGCAACCATACATTGCTCTTTCTCCCTTCCTTCTCCTCTCTCTGAAAATAAATAAATAAAATCTTAAAAAAAAAAAAAGAATGCAAGATTATACTCTGAAATATGTGACCACTTACTTGTTCTAAATTTTTCCTTGAGGGCATCCAGATCCTCCTTCAGAGCAACTTGCATCCATACCAAGCCAGCGCAGGCCACGACGCAGGCGGCAAGGACGACAGAAGCACAGAGGGGGTAACAGATCTTGCAGCATCGTAAATAGTCTCCCCTGATCACAAGAACAAATTCAACCAGGAGTACAAAAGTGATTATGGGCAGTTTTATTAGAAATAGCATATGTGTGTTGCTAGGCAATTGTCTTTTTAAATGAATAACCAGTTGATTTACCAGGAAATATAGGGGAACACATTTATATCTGAACAGCAAATTGAAAATAACTAAATAATATGACCTATGCAGAGTTCATCCATTCAGTATAAAAGTTTCAAAATTCGCATGAAACAGAGGGACTTCCTGTAGGCCACAGGAAGCACCTGTGGGAACTGCAGCTCACTGCCATCACCATCGATCAATTCAGGTCTTTGGGAACAACCTCAGGTTAGGAAAGTGTGAAGGCCAAAGCTTCTCCGCAATCCCATCACTGCAGAGTAATTGACTTATCTGTCTCTGTCAAATACATGCTCACTTCTGGGGACCCTGCTTCAGTTTATTGAAACTTCATAAACTTTTGAGCAAGTTTTACTCTGAATGGAATGAAAGAAATAGGAACTGTAGGTTTAAGTAGATACCTGGTACACTCTAGTGTCTTGGCTCAGAAGAAAGGAAGCA
>PVJI01003560.1:0-121894 GCA_004026765.1 Micronycteris hirsuta
GAAAGCATGGACTCTGGAGCTATGTGACATTGGGTAAGTCATATAAATTCCTGTGTGCTTTGGTTTCCCCATCTGTAAAATGGGGATAATAGTAGTAGCTGCCTCATTATTGTGAGTTTTAAAAGAGTTAAAACTCATAAAATGCTTAGAGGAATGTATCTGGCACATAGTAAGCACTATATAATTGTTAGCTATTATTTTTTTTTTTTTTTGGTTCTTAACATGTGCCAGACTCTGTCAGACTCATAAGAACACAAAAAATATGTATGATGCATACCCTGTCCCCAGGAAGCACGCTCAGCCTCTTTGGGATGGTGTACACTCAAGTATGAGGTTAAATTTGATCAGTCCCTGACATGCTTTTAATTACTAAGGGTAATTCTCTCAGAGCAGGCAGAGTCTACCCATTTTCAAAGTGAAGCCTCTAGTCAAGGTTAACCAAATTGTGACAGGTTGGCTTTTTATTTATTTTTAGAGAGAGGGGAAGGGAGGGAGAAAGAGAGGGAGAGAAACAGCACTGTATGGTTGCCTCTCACATGGTCCTCACTGGGGACCTGGCCCGCAACCCAGGCATGTGCCCTGACTGGGAATCGAACCGGGACCCTCTGGTTCCCAGCCCGCGCTCAATCCACTGAGCTACGCCAGCCAGGGCAAAAAAAAAAAAAATTCTTGATTCATATCACCAGTTACCTTACTGATTTCACTGCACTTTGACCAACATTGGGGATTATCCTTTAAAAGAACCTTTGCAGTTTAACAGAGGTAAAATGCTGTCTCATTTTCATTTATATTCCTTTTAGTATTATGGCGATGATACAGTTTTGTAATTCATCTTCCATTTGTATTTCTTTGAGTCATCTATTTGTGTTTTTTGCCCAGTGTTCTCTTTTGGTGTTCTTCTTTTTCTTATAAAATTTTAAATTACTTAATGTAATAAGGTTTTTAATCTTTTGTTATGTATGCTAAAAATATTTTGTAGTTGTTGACTCTTTTCTTAATTTTGTTCAGTTATAACAAAACTTGTTGTGTTTCGTTATAAGGTTTTTTTTTAATTACTTTAAGGTGGTCAAAATTTCCGTAATTTCCTCTGGTTTCTCCTATTTTCTGTGCATCTAAGCACGAAGTTTTTGTTTTGTTTTTTCATTCTGAGATCAGAAGTCTATTCACCTATATCTTTTTAGGGTGTTTTTTTTTAGTTTGGTTTGATTTGGTTGTTAGTGTTTCTTTATCTCCTATGACAGCAGGATACATTCTTGATGGATTAAAGAAAAACAGTATTTTCCAGTTTTTCTGGCATCTTTTATTATGAGATAATCTGCTTTTCCCCACTAATTTAAAATGACAACTTTTTATGATATTAGGGGGTTGTTTCTGAGTTTTATCTTCTGTTTATTTTATGATATGTTAACATTTGGAAAGAGAAGGTTGCCTTCGTTTTTCAGAAATTTTATTGTTACCCTCAATATCTTGTTTATTTCAGGCAGACTTTGAAAATTGCTTTCTATAAAAAATAAAAAGAATTAACATCTTTACAATGTTTGGTCATGGATGTGGATAGTAGTGTCCCTGTTTAGTGAGGTCTTTTGTGCCTCCTAGAAGAGTTTTGTAATCTTTAGCTATGTCTGCACATTTTGAGTTGAGATTATTTTTATTTTGATATGTTTGTTAAGAATGGTATAACTATATTTCTGTGTATTTTCTATATTTTCTTTTTATTGAATATATGTATACTTACACAGTTTCATTTATAGCCCATCTTGTTTGAAAAAGAATCTGAAAAAATGACAGAAAATATAAATAATAAATTATATATAAAGTTACTACCACATAGTTTGAGAAGAAAATAATTGACCAATGTGTGGTCAACTAAAAAAAATAGTAACATGATCCTATTACATAGCTCTCACGATGAAAGAGAAAATTCTTTGATGAAAGGCCTTTTCAAGTATGTGATTCCATATGAAATTTCTCCCACATACCCTTTAATGTAAGCCAGGGACATAATGCCAAAACAAAACTTGGTGAAAGCAGTTCTGTAGGGGATAAGATCCTGTGACCCAAGAATACCCAGTTTTCTGATGGTCTGGCATTTAATTCTGGGATAGAGACTAGACTAGAATTCTGATTTCCTTAGAGAAGTCAAGTCAGATAAGGGCAGAAAAGTCTTTTGGATTTACCAGTTAAGGGCCATTGCTGACTTCAGAGCAATTCAATAGAGTATTAAGAAATAGAAACCAGACTGGTGAACTGAAGTGTGGAAGAGAAATAAAGAAGTGGAGATAGCTACTGTGGGGTTGAGCATGGAGGGAATACAAAGGTAGCAGAAGCTAAATTGTCAAGTGGAGTAAGGGGAGTTTTAACGTAGGAGAGATTTCAGCAACATAGAGCTGGCAAAGAAGAGGCTGAGGCAAGAGGGAGAGGGCTGATCTAGCAGGCTCCCCAAGTACACAGGCCAGGCTAGTGGCCTAGGAGCAAGGACAGACCTCAGGGCCTTTTGTGTTTGGGGCTAGACCTCTGCATCCTCCAACGAAGTATTCAGGTGCCCGTTTCATCTCTGTCAGCCCCCTCACCCCAGGTGCCAGGATCACCCTGCCTCTGTCTGAGGGAACCTCCTCCTGCCTACCCTCCACCTAGAAGTCGATTTGAATTATTTTTTTAATAATGTTTCTGAGCTTTACTTTTTCACCAGGATGATAGAGAATACAGGAAGTATCTGGTCTTTATAGAGTCCCATTTTTATGTGAGGACTAACTGCTGTGCCAGGCTCTTTTTTGGTTGGATCAGAGCCTTGATGTACTCAGAGGGAGGAGTTCTCCGGGTCAAGGGAAGAGACCTAGGAAAGGCAGGAGCCAAGGGAGTAAAGAGGCTGATAAAGGAGGAGTATTAGTTTCATACCATCAGGCGCCAGAGAAAGGCTGAGGATGAGGGGAAGGCCTTTGGATTGACTGGTGCGGTTCTTGGAGAGTGGTGCTTGTGGACCAAGCGGAAGGACCGCAGAGGACTAAGGAGGATTGGAGTCCTTTTTACTATTTAGTAAGGACAGGTTCTTAAAATAGAGCGAAGCCATATACAAGAGTATGCAAATTGTATTTATAATGTAATATCTATGTAAACAACACGTAACCATAACAGGAAAAAAACAAAGTACTAGGTGATTATCTCTAGGTATAGAAATTATGAACAACTTTTAAATCTTTTATGTGCGTTTTTCAGATTTCTATAAATAAGCTAACATACTTTGATAATCTGAAAAAATGTTTTACCCCAGTATTAAATATAAACCCCCTTTTAATGATGTGGATCCACAAAAAGACTTGACAAAACCTAGAAAGCATGGCTAACTCCAGCAAGGAGAGTGGCAGAGACTCTGAGAAAGTCCCCTGTGAGCACAACCTTCTCTCCCCTCCCCCACCCCGCCCCCTTCAGTGAGCAGAGCTGAGTCCTTAAAGGGAGGGAGGAGATGGGTCAGAACTGCTGACGGGTGGGGGTGGGGTGACACAGCCGGGAGAGCCCAGTCCCCAGGGAATGGGTCAAGTCAAACCTGGTCTGTCTAGCCTATTAAGTTAGTAATTGGTTCAGAGGGGAGACTCCCTTCTGGAGGAGTTTACGTAAAGTGATCCACTGCTTGAGGGGATTCACTGAGATTTCTAAACAGTGTGTGCCAGAGGCTGGTGGCTTGCTACTTTGTGCCTGATTTTTCTGTCAAAACAGAAGCTACTGCTTTAAGACCCTGAGTAGATGCCGATGTGCGATGTTGGTGGACCTAATACTCTTGTCAGCTCGACTCCCTGGCAACACAACTGGTTTCAATTTATACTCCTTTGTACCAATTCTTTTTCTACCTGGTTTATAATTCCATGACCTCTTTTCAGTTGGATTTGGTTATTTAAAAGCAATTTCTAACATTTTAAGTTCTCGAGATGGACAAGATGGATTTTTCTGTGTTCTTCAAATTACTGTATGCTACAGAACCCTACAGAGCTCAGAGATTACTAAATGTTTTTCCTCCACCAGTTTTATTATAGAGGATATCTAAATAGCCTGGGATTATGTAGTGATTTTCTGGCAGAGCCAGCATTAGCATTTATAGCTTGTGAATTTTTGTTCTTTTGTCCTTTGCTACTTTTCTTAAGAGTGTCATCAAGGTGAAGGGGGCTTGTTCTCTGTTCCCTAAATCCAGTGTTTGGAGTTACCATCTTTTCTGGGGTCCTAATTTTGAGACTTTCGTGGTCTGGGAAAAAAAATTTTTTTTTAATGTGTGAAGAGTAATTAATAGTATAAAACAGTACTTCTTAAACTTGAATATATGAAACTACTTGGTGATTTATTAAATTGCAAATTCTGTCTCTATGGGTCAAGGGTGGGGCCTAAAGTTTTGTGTTCTCACAAGTTCCAGGGCTATGCCCTGGCTGTTGTGGCTCAATAGATTGAGCCCTGGCCTACAAACCAAGAGGCTGCTGGTTCGATTCCTAGTCAGGGCACATGCCTGGGTTGCCGGTCAGGTCCCCAGTGGGTAGTGTGTGAGAGGCAACCAGATCTCACACATTGATGTTTCTCTCCCTCTCTTTCTCCCTGCCTTCCCCTCTCTCTAAAAGTAAATAAGTAAGTTAACTCTTTAAAATTTTTAAGTAAAATGAATGAGCTTGTCCTTGGGTCAGGGTTTAAAAAAACAACACAAGTTCCAAGGTTATGCCAGTGTTGCTGGTTCTTAGACCATACTTGGAGCAACAAAGGTATAAAGTGCTGTCCAGTACAGTGTAGCCCTTAGCCACATGTGGCTGTTGAGAACCTACAGTGGGACTAATTCGAACTGAGGTGTACTGTAAGTGTACAGTATACCCCAGATTTCAAAGGTTTATTATGAAAATATATATAAAATATCTTGGTGATTTTTTAACATTGGTTACATTTTTTTAAAGCCTCACCTGAGGATATGTTTATTGATTTTTAGAGAGAGTGGAAGGGAGAGAGATGGACACACAGACACCAGTGTGAGAGGGAAACATTAAGCAATTGCCTCTGTATGTACCCTGACCAGGAATTGAACCTGCAGCCTAATGGTATATGGGACAATGTTCCAACCAGCTAGGGCATATGTTGGTTACATCTTGAAGTGATCCCATTTGGGACATACTGGATTAAATAAAATAGATTACTAAAATTAATTTTACCTGTTTCTTTTTACTTTTCCTGATATAATTACTAGAAAATTACACATGTGTGACTCACATTTCAGGTCTTGCTTTTGCCCTTACATTCTATTATATGTCTGGTATAGAGTATTCCTAACCCAAGAATAATCTATCTGAATAATATTGATTATATAAAAGAAATTATAGTTAAGACCATGCTTAAAGTAGTCTGTAATGATCAGAAATATAACTGAGATCTTGGAATAAGGATACTAGCACACTGATGCTCAAACATTTTTTATTCATAGGCCAATTATAAAGCACTCTACAAATGTCCTTTGATGCTCACTTTCTGCGGGTAACATTTGTTACACTTGTACCCACTTTTAATGGAATAGATACATGGACAGCTAGTAAGAGGTCTTTGCATTGAGCATTATATTTTTCTCTTCATTGTTGAGAACGGGACTAATGAAAGTAGGTAATGGCAGAACAAATCAGACTGGCAGCCAGCAACCCATGAGCTTTTCCGTCAGCTTTGATTTTGTTCTATGCAGATAATGGGGTTTGTTGAATCTACCACAAAAAAAAAAAATGTATGTTGCTTCAAGCCTGTCTTTTGCCCTCAAAGAGATTTCACGAGCTAGCTGGGGAAATGGATAATTTTGAGAAAAATTTAAGTATAAATTAGTGTGGTTATTGTATCAGCAGATACATTCAGAGAAAAGTAATGGCAAAGAGCAACAAGTCGTAAATCTGAAGGGGTAACGTTATCTGGAGTTAGATAATGAGGGGGCCTTGAAAGCCATATATCTCTCCCTGTTGCCAGTAAAGGGACACACTTTGTTGTAGAAATCAAGCACTGTCTTTTTGAACAGAGTAAATCTTAACTTTCCTTGCCCAAGAAGCACTGTGGTTCCCAGTGCCACCTGTATCATATGGTCTTTGTATTTTGTTAAGCAGGACCATTCAAAGGATGGCTACAACCAACACATCTTTCTCCTCTTTCTGTTCTTTCCTCGGTCCCATGCTTTAAGCCAACTGTTATTCTTTCTTATAACCAATTCCCTTATATATTTATTCTATGTAAGGATACAACCCTTTCCCCTGCAACATACACACACCACTCTGCCTCTTACACCGAATTAGATAGGGTTCTCTGAAACTACCTACTTTTACCTAGAACCATTGTACCTGTTCTGTCCCTTATGTTAGACAGTAACTCTGAGAATGTAGAATCTTGCAGGCGGTCCTGGCTTAAGAGCCTTCTGACTCTTAGCATGGATACAGTGTTAAGGTGCCAGGGCAGAGAATTAAAGAAATATGCCTCTAACAAAAGTAGCAAAAGCTTTGTTCCAGACTGGGTCAAGAATGCAAAACACTTTTTTTTTAAGATTTTATTTATTTATTTTTAGAGAGAGGAAGGGAAAGAGAAAGGGAGAGAAACATCTATGTGCAATAGATACATCGATAGGTTGCCTCTTGCATGCCCCTAACTGGGGACCTAGCCCACAACCCAGGCATGTGCCCTGACTGGGAATTGAACCAGCAACCTTTTGGTTTGCAGGCCAGTGCTCAATCCACTGAACCACACCAGCTAGGGTGAAAAACACTTTCAATTTTAATTGTAAATTAGTCTTATATATACTTGCAGGTTTTAAGTCATATTATTGCTATCATTTAGGTGGTTGTTCAGACCCACTTTAATCTTAGGTATCTGGGTACTGTGAATACTCACAAGACTCAAGAGCCAAAGCTATGAATTGGCTGATTTTTTTTCTGTTTTTTACTGTGTATTCAGTTTGCATTTATCAAGTACTTACTAGTCTAGGCATGGTGCTAAAGAGTAAAAACTTCTTATTATACATGGTCCCATCCTCAAGGAACTCTTGGTCTCATAGAGGAGAGAGATACATGAATATTTATAGATGCGACACAGGAGGTGGTACTGGTAGTAGCTACAAGCAGGGCCATTGGAGTCTGTGTCCATTTCTGATTTTGGCTCCCCCCAAAAAGGCTGAAAAAACACTACGACGGCATGTTTTCTAAGGTAAAATTTAGCTAATAGCAGAAGGCCCTCCATCAGTTTTTCATAGTTACAGGAAATATATAAGATACACAGAGTTGAATTTAATTGTCTCATGTTACATTTTTTTAACCATTTGTTGGTTTGAATCAGGATCCAAAGAAGACCATATGCTGTAATGGAGTGCTGCATCTTTTTTTTTTTTTTTTTTTTTTTTAAAGATTTTATTTATTTATTTTTAGAGAGGAGAAGGAAGGGAGAAACATCAATGTGTGGTTGCCTCTCACATGGCCCTCACTGAGGACCTGGCCTGCAACCCAGGCATGTGCCCTGACTGGGAATCGAACCGGGACCCTCTGGTTCCCAGCCTGTGCTCAATCCACTGAGCTACACCAGTTGGGCGAGTGCTGCATCTTTTAAGTCTCCTTTGTCTGTATCACGGTTTTGGACTGACCTGTGCATGTAGCAAGATGTTTAGTAGTAGCTCTGGCCTCTGCCCACTGGTTGCTAGTAGCACATCCACCCCAGTAGTGACAACCGAAAAATGTCTCAGGCCTTGCCAAATATTCCCTTGGAGGCAAAGTCATCCCAGACTGAGAACCTCTAATCTGTAGATTCTCCCTCTATCATTCCCATTTTTTTACCTGATGGTTTATTTGCAGAAGAAACTGGATAGTTAATCCTGCAGAGTTTTCTTTAGTCTGGGTTTCACTGATTTCATCCCTGTAGTGTAATTTAATATTCTCTGTCAACAATTTCCTATTAATTGGTAGTTGGATCTGGAGGCTATATTAGTTTCAGGGGTTTTTTGTTTTGTTTGATAAGACTGCTTCATGGGTAGTCAGGAAGCACTAATGTGTGTGATGTGTTTTTGTACTATTGATATCCATTGATGCCTAATTCATTCCTCAGGGGTCTTTGTTTTAAAATGTATTATATATATTTTCATTTACACAGACTTTATTTTTAAATAACAATCTGTCTTCTCCCTTAATAAAGGAAGGGGAAATGGAAGGTGAGGCGGTTGAAGCCATTGTGGAGGAATCTGAAACTTTCATTAAAGGAAAGGAGAGAAAGACTTACCAGAGGCGCCGGGAAGGGGGCCAGGAAGAGGACGCTTGCCACCTACCCCAGAACCAGGCCGATGGGGGTGAGGTGGTCCAGGATGTCAATAGCAGTGTGCAGATGGTAATGATGGAACAGCTGGATCCTACCCTTCTTCAGATGAAGACTGAAGTAATGGAGGGTACAGTTGCCCCAGAAGCAGAGGCTGCTGTAGACGATACCCAGATCATAACATTGCAGGTTGTAAATATGGAAGAACAGCCCATAAACATAGGAGAGCTTCAGCTTGTCGAAGTACCTGTTCCCGTGACTGTACCTGTT
The DNA here is from genome assembly GCA_004026765.1 of Micronycteris hirsuta. Classification (NCBI taxonomy): domain Eukaryota; kingdom Metazoa; phylum Chordata; class Mammalia; order Chiroptera; family Phyllostomidae; genus Micronycteris; species Micronycteris hirsuta. The sequence continues at coordinate 8,545 of PVJI01003560.1, forward strand.
GCTACCACTTCAGTAGATGAACTCCAGGGGGCTTATGAGAATGAAGTATCTAAAGAGGGCCTTACAGAAAGTGAACCCATGATCTGTCACACCTTACCTTTGCCTGAAGGGTTTCAGGTGGTCAAAGTGGGGGCCAATGGAGAGGTGGAGACACTAGAGCAAGGGGAACTTCCACCGCAGGAAGATCCTAGTTGGCAAAAAGACCCAGACTATCAGCCACCAGCCAAAAAAACAAAGAAAACCAAAAAGAGCAAACTCCGTTACACAGAGGAGGGCAAAGATGTGGATGTGTCTGTCTATGATTTTGAGGAAGAACAACAGGAGGGTCTGCTGTCCGAGGTTAATGCAGAGAAAGTGGTTGGTAACATGAAGCCTCCAAAACCAACAAAAATTAAAAAGAAAGGTAAAGTTCTTTTTTTCCATCATATTCTTGTAAAACCAATTTGGAATAAAGTACATAACTCAGTATAAAGTATATATGCAGGTTATTTTATACTAAATGGATTTTTTAAACGATTATGATAGTGCTAGTCTTTTTAGGCAGTCTAAAAGTTGTTTTTCCAGATTGAGTACTAAGTCCTGAAGAGAAAGAAGTAAATCTGTCAGTGGCATGAGATAATTATGGTATTTGTAGAAATTTAAGATTGGGATTAGTCATAACCCTACAACAAATAAGTGTTTTATTTTGCATATAGGTGTAAAGAAGACATTCCAGTGTGAGCTTTGCAGTTACACGTGTCCACGACGTTCAAATTTGGATCGTCACATGAAAAGTCACACTGATGAGAGACCACACAAGTGCCATCTCTGTGGCAGGGCATTCAGGACAGTCACCCTCCTGAGGAATCACCTTAACACACACACAGGTGCTGGATAAGAATGTTGGGGACTGCAGCATAGCAAAGGTTAAAACCTGGGTTTTAATTATCATCCAAGCTGGTTCCAGTGGGAAGTTAAAAGATTTTTGTTCATTATTATGGTACCCTCTTTATGCTATGATATCTTGTAAGCAGCTGGACTTAGTTATAAACAAATGTAAAGAAAATTTAGTGGGAAATAATCCAAATTACTTAAGGATGATGATCCAGAAAAAGATTATCTGTGGTAGTTAACCTGTCATATTTCCTGAAGACATCACCATTGTGTTGCAAAGGCTTTAAGAATGATTGACCAAAAATGACCCCCAAAATTCCCAGGCAGAAATTACCAGGCACTATGATGAAGAACATTAGAAATAGAAGTGAGCCCAGCTGGTGTAGCTCAGTGGATTGAGCGCGGGCTGGGAACCAAGCGGTCCTGGTTCGACTCCCAGTCGGGGCACATGCCTGGGTTGCATGCCAGGTCCCCAATGAGGGCCATGTGAGAGGCAACCATACATTGCTATTTCTCCCTTCCTTCTCCTCTCTCTGAAAATAAATAAAATAAAATCTTTAAAAAAAAAAAAAAGTGAAATCCTATCTTTGTAAAAACCATAGTTTCTGGTTGTTTTACCTCAAAGTAGATAAGTAATTCTTAATCTCAGAATGGAAAGTTTAAGGCATCATTCTAACAGTTCAAACATTTATTCATTCACACTCCATACATGCTTCCATATTCTGATATTAGCTTCACCTTGGCTGCAGTTAGGTCTTAAAGGCGCTAAAGTGGTGGGACCATGCACTGGGTCTCTCTAGGCTCTCTTCCAGGCTCTGCATCTTCACTGTTGGCACTTGACTCTTAAGTGCTAATAACGAGACTTCTTTCACCCAGATCTTTATGCAGAACAGCTTTCCTCTGCTTAGATTCTCTGCCTCATTTTATGTGATAATGGGCATGATTAAGTGGGCATCGGCCTGTAAGCAGTGGGCTGTGTGCATTTGTATATTTTTTGCTAATGTGACTTAGTCACTTTTCACCATTTTCCTGGTTTCTGCTCAGACACTTTCTATGTTTTCTTTGGTAGTTTGAAGACACTATAAAAGCAGCATATGACTAGGTGAAAGCAGATGGCCTCATGGTAGGACTTCCCAAGATGGGAGAGGACAGTGTGTCACGGTCTAGTCTTCAGGTTTGAAAATAAGAAATTTGGTCTGTCCAGTTACTCAGAGCTGATTTGGCAGGACTCATTCATACTAACATCAAGGGGTCAGGTGCATATCAGAAAATCAGTTTATGGTGAGGAACAGACCTTTTCATTTCTTAGATGCAGTAGTATTGCGTTCTAGGGGGTGCCCTATTTCAAGATGCTGTAGCAGTTGAAGCATGACTTGGTAAACCTGGGTCTTGAGCAGAGAGACATTCGTGGTCACGTGGTGCGACCTGATGACAGTCTGTCCCACGGCAGTGAACACTTCTTCCTTAATTGCCATGCCTATGTCTACCAGAGGCAGGCCTCTTTCTCTCCTCTAGACAGTACTAGGTAAACACTGGAGATTCTTGCTTTTCAGATTACCTTGTCATAAGAGAAATGGATGCTGCTTTTCTTACCCTGTTAACTATTGTTTTACTTACCTATCTGTACCACCAGACTATACATTTTTTCATAGACAAAAACTCTATCCTTCACTCCTACATCCTCAAAATTCTACTAAAGGAGCAAGTTGAGCAAACAAACATACCTTGGAATTTCTTAGTTATGATCATACTCCAGTCACAATTCCCTCTCCATGGTTCTCTCAATCTCTGGGAGAATCATTTCTGTAATGGCCACCTCCCTGCATTCATTACATGGTAACTCTTCCTAATTCCATTCTCAGAGGTAGCCTCCTTTAGTTTTGGTGTTTAGGATTAACTTGCTGTCACCCCTTTACCTGCAGCTCCCATTAAGGATGATCCCTAGTTTCTGAATGATTGTCTAGGAAAACAGCATTCTGGTGTCCTGTCCGCTTTATTTCCTTACTGTCGTTATTACCTGGGCATGATGTTTCCAATGCAGTGTTCAGAGTGTAAAGTAGCTAGAAGAGGTTGGCCACAGTAATATGGAACATTAAAAACAGTAAGATACTTCAATGAATGGAAAAAGAAATGTAGAGGGTATATATATAATTAGTTTATAAAGGGTTCAAATGTTCCATGAATTGACATGCAGATCATAGAATGTTACACGTAGATGTTGGAAAGTGTTGAAAGTGATCTATTTAAATCACATAAAGGCAATACTACTTTGTAAAGCCTTTGGTAAATCTCTAGAATTCTTTATCAAAACAAATGTATTTAGAAAACAAGCTATTATATTTGTTTGTGTTGTGTTGGTTTTTTTTTAAAGATTTTATTTATTTATTTTTAGACAGAAGGGAAGGGAGGGAGAAAGAGAGGGAGAGAAACATCAGTGTGTGGTTGCCTCTCACATGGCCTGCAACCCAGGCATGTGCCCTGACTGGGAATCGAACCAGTGACCCTTTGGTTTGCAGCCTGTGCTCAATCCACTGAGCTACACCAGCCAGGGTATATTTGTATTTTTTAAAAAGAAAAAATCTGAAGCACTTTTTCTCAGTCTATTGAGATCTTGCTTCTAGGTGTATCTCCTCTGTTTGGCTCAGATAAATTTTTACAAAATTTTTTTTTTAATCTGCTAAGAATATGGACAGCCCAATGGCCCTTATGTCTGATTGTAATACAGTAGATTTAATGTGCAAAGGATCTGAAGTCAAATATCTGTTTACTCTGTGATCTATATTGGATACAACATTGAGGTTTAAAAGATTTTCTGTATTTTTTTAGCAACGGTTGAAACAGAAATGGTGTTTCTATTAACTTTTAACTTATATTGACCAGAATATTCACAACATAGGTATAAAAAAGGATTTTGTATTTAAAGGTATGCCCAAGTGGGTGAAAGAAACTGAGTGTTCACCGTGTTTCTGATGTTCTGGAGTTCGCGTTGTTAGTTAGCTAGTCCCTCCCATAGCTCTTGGACCTGCTCTCAGGCTAGCACAGAGTTGGTGAGATACCAGGGCTCATTCTTGTACAGCAGTTGAGCTCTATCACTAATTGTGCCCTTGATCTTGTCTTCCTGTTATACCCTCCTTTCTCGTAGGTACACGTCCTCACAAGTGCCCAGACTGCGACATGGCCTTTGTGACTAGTGGAGAACTGGTGCGGCATCGTCGTTACAAACACACCCATGAGAAGCCATTTAAGTGTTCCATGTGCGACTATGCCAGTGTAGAAGTGAGTGTTACGCTTTTTGTTGAGTCCTCTCTTAAGAAGACCATTATTACAGTATGAGGATATAAACTACCTCAAAGTGACTTAAGATGAGATAGAAATCTTACTAGATTATTAAACATTCCCATTCCCCTTCCCCACCACCAAAGGAAACTGTAATGAGTGTGAAAGATTTACCCATTAAAAAAGAGCGTTAGTTGCACATATCATTACAGGTAACTTCTACCAGACCTCACAGAAACGGTAAAAGAATTTATCACCTTTATTATTTTAGACAACCCTGTTAACAAAACTGGATAACAATACTACCAAAAAGATAACTGTCTTATTCTCACAGAAAAGCAAAAATTCTAAATGAGGTTATTTTTAAAATCAAATTTAATAATATATTTCAAAAATAAGTGGTTACTAAAAAGAGTATATCTAAAATGCAGAGATAGTTCAATATTACTGAGAGACTAAAGAAAAACCATATGATCGTTTCTGTAGATTATTAAAAAACTAATACTCAGCACTCAATTACTGTTTAAAGTCCTAGCAAGTTAAGAGTAGAAGAAAATGTTTTTAGTATAAGGCATGCATTACCAGAAACCTGTAGTAAACCCATCCAAATTAACTCTGGAACATTGGAAATAGTTCCATTAAAATTTGAAACAAGATGTCCATCTTAACTGTTATTTCAACATTGTATTGGAAATCTTAGCTAAGAGAACAAAATAAGAAATGAATGATAAGTGGAAAAAAACAAAACTGTCATTTCTTTCAGACATACTTGCTTATAAAGAAAATTCAAGAATTTGAATTTTACTCTAGGTAAAAACCTAGAGTAGTAAGAGTTCATTTGGGTGGCCAGATACAAGGTTAAATACACAGAAATCAGTGACTTAGCTTATACTGTCACTAGTGGGGAACAGGTTCAAATTCTAACAGCAATAAGATGATGTCAACTGAAGAACAAAAACATCTGGTACCTGTATGAAGAAAACTTAAAACTTAATTTTTCCAAAGGACACTAATGAAGAGACAACACAGGTTGATTCCACATTTCAACTGGAGAGAGTCAATATGAATAAGAACGTTTTGAAAAAAGAAATCAGGGTGTTGTGTTACAAAACCACACAATAAATGAAGACAGCGTGATATTGGAGCAGAAATAAATAGCTCGTTGGGACAGAATAGAGCCTTATGGGTGTAGGAATTGAATGTGTGGTAAGTAGGGAATTATTCAGTAGTGCTGTTGGGACCATTGTTGAACTACTTACAGTTTGTGGAAGTTCGCTGTGTAGCACTCACCAAGTGCAAGGGGATTTTTATTGTGAAAATTGGAATACTTTACTTTTTTTTTTCCAAATCAAAGAGTAGTGACTGTGTTCAAAGCACTTCTTAGAATCAAGTTTGATAGTCACTGTTTTGTTGGAAATGTACCCACAGAAGACGAAAAGCATAGTCAGTAGTGAAGAAGGTGATTGAGAGGCTCCTGAATTGAGAGGCCTGTCTGGGAAGTGCTGATGGCAGAAAGAGGGGCTGAAGGGAGTTAAAACATGTGCTTAATAATTTGGATTCAACATTTGGAAGAAAATTGATCCATAAATAAGCACAGATTATTTTTAAATTATTATGGAAAATTCAAACATATAAAAGTAGATTAAATAGTATAATACACCCCCATGTCCTTATCATCCAGCTTAAAATTTAATAATGACCAATTTTGACTCATGTGTCCCTGTTTATTTACCCCCCCCCTTTTTTGCATTATGATATGGATTTGAGAAACAAAGATTACAAAGAATGAAGAAGAAATACTATCTTTTAGACTTTTTCTATGCTCTGAACTTGAGTGCTCAAAAGCTAAGCTTTTGTGCCTAACCCACAGCACTCACATTACAGTCTTTGTTAACTGAAGTGTAAGAGGTTTGGTTGCTTTTGTGCTTCAGGTCAGCAAATTAAAACGCCACATTCGCTCTCACACTGGAGAGCGCCCGTTCCAGTGCAGCTTGTGCAGTTACGCCAGCAGGGACACATACAAGCTGAAAAGGCACATGCGAACCCATTCAGGTAGGACTTCTCCCTTCCGTGTTGTCTCAGTGAATTGCTTTTCAGTGGGTCTCATGGCTCCGTGTGAACCACCACATGCCCTACTGCTTACCTGAATGGAAGCCGGCGTGAAAGTATGTAATTCATGAGTACTTCTCCAGCATATCTTGTGAATTCACTGTTCTTAATATACTTTGGAGAATGGAAAGTTTTTACTGTAGAAGTCTGAGTAGACTGCATAACCCAGCACGTTCAGTTTTCTTAAGGACTCTTCTTTTCATAAAAGAAAATCCTACTTGTAGGTCCTCCTATTTCCTATCTGCTGTTCCTCAAAGGCAAGCACTGCTGTAGGAACTGCCCTCTCATGCGTATGACTCCATGGCAAAGCTGAGCGGAGCAAAGGCGGCGGCAGCCGTTTAGGATGTGTGTGTCGTCTCTGAAGGCAGGCACGAGCCGGGCAGTGGGTCTGTCTGAGCCTTGGCCTTCCTAAGACCGGTAGATCCTCTGTGGCTTTGCAGGTCTGCCACCCGAATTACCCTCCAGTTAGAGATAGTATTTAAGTCGTTTCATCTAACGTATCCTTTCTGTACTTCCTTTTAAGGGGAAAAACCTTATGAATGTTATATTTGTCATGCTCGATTTACCCAAAGTGGTACCATGAAGATGCACATTTTACAGAAGCACACAGAAAATGTGGCCAAATTTCACTGTCCCCACTGTGACACTGTCATAGCCCGAAAAAGTGATTTGGGTAAGTAAATTAATCAGTGGTAAATGAGAAAAAAATATTTTAAAAGATTTGTAAAAGTATGAAGATCATAAATAACATTTTCTTTTTGAGTTGTATAAGTGTGTGTATGTGAATGGCCTGCTACTTAATAAAAGCCATTGCTTAGCTGCTATTTTTTTCTATCTCTTTTTTTCTCTTACTACAGTCAGGCCACAAGATTCTTTCCTGAATGTAGCTCATCTGTAAATTAATGGGAGCTGTAATGAGAGGAAACAGAGTATACCTTTAATTAGTAGCCAGAATGTTAAAGTCCCCAAATAGGCAAGTGACATAGTATGATTCAAACTAAGGTCAGTCCACTTCAGATTCTTCAGAACATTTGTACTTTCTCTAGGTAATGGCACTGTGTTATTGGTAACTGATTACTACATTTCTCTGCATAATTAAGCTAGAATTTATATAGAAGCAGAGTTTAGCAGTAGAAATTTTAGTACAACTCGTACTTAAAGATATGGTTGCTTGGATTTCTCTTTTCTTTTTTTTTATTTAAAGGAAATTTTTTGAAAATATTGCCCTAGTATGTTCTCTGTCCTTGAAAATAATTCTTATAAACATTTTGACATTTGGATAAATTACTCTACAAATTGCCTAGGAGCTGTCAAATAGTAGTAGTTTCACTTTTACTCTTTGGAGCTTCACAACAGCCATATGAAGCCGTCAGGGCATGTATTCTAGCTTTATAGATGATGAACCTGAGGCTCAGACAGGTGTCTTAAACCAAAAACTACACGACACAGCTTACGAGTAGCAAAGCTGGGCTGGAGTTCTCTCGAGTGGTTTCTCACAACTGAGGGCCGAGGGGCAGGAGGAGAGTAGATGTGTAAGTACCCAGGTCACATTAGGAACACAGATTTAAAGGCACTGTCCTCTGATAAATGAAAGTTCTACTGTTCTTGCCAGATAGAAACTAAATTCTGATATATCCCATGGCAGCCTATGTGAGCTATTAGGCTCCTGTCTGGATTATTCAAGTTTATCTCTCAAAACCAGTCCCAAAGAAACCCATGTTCATTTTAAAGCAGGCTTGCTTTCACTCTGCTATGCCGTACATGAAAGTCATCACCTTGTGACACAGGAAAGCATGGGCTTTGGAGGCAGACCTACTAGAGTCAAGATTCACCTCCAAATACTTAGTGCTATAGAACGTGAATCGTCCCTTCCCTTACCTCATTTCCCCAGAGTTTGCCCTCTTTAAGTTTGCTGTATAACCTTGATGAATCAGAGTGGTAGCACCATAAATTTATGATCCCAAATGCAACCCTTACTGCTCCTGGACAGTCCAACTATTTATTTTTCTCAGGAGTGTCTCCATTTTCCTTGGTGAGTTTGTTCATTGATTCATTCCACAAATGTTTGAGTGCCTGCTGTGTGGGAGGCACTATGACAGTTAGGTAAATCACTCTTACTTGCATTAAACCTCTGATCTTCCTCCCCTTTTCTCTCTGTCTCCCTTGTCTCAATAAATTACCTCTTTTCCTACTTAACAAGAAAATTAAAACGGCACATTGAAACTCCAGATTCCGTTATCAAATCTACCTGCATCTGCATTCATCCTCTCTTTTCCCATCTGCTACTTTGCAGAGAGTTGGTGTCATTCTTGGCTGTGGCCCGTCCCTTTGTGTTTGTCTTGATCCCACTCTCCTGTCTCTTTGGCAGCCTTTACACCACAGGTGGCCAACACAAGGCCCACAGGCCGAATCCGGCCCTCCCCCTTGTTTTATCCGGCCGACACCTTGTTTCTACCCGGCAGCAGCGCCAAGCTCTCACTTAACTGTTAAGGAGGAGTTACATGTATACAGTCCTAAAATTATACTCGGCCCTTTGAAGGCAACCGCGAGGCTGATGTGGCCCCCGGTGAAAATGAGTTTGACACCCCTGCTTTAGTCCATCAGTATTGCCGCTTTACCTTCCTCACGTTCTCACCCCTTGGTCTTTCCCCTGAACTCTAAGCATTCTTACATCTCTCCTGTCTTTTTAGAAAAAAATTTTTTTTAAATTTATTTTTACAGAGAGGGCAAGGGAGGGAGAGAGGGAAAGAAAGATCAGTGTGAGAGTCATCTATTGGTTGCCTCTCACACACGCCCCAACTGGGGACTAGCTCACACCCCAGGCAGGTGTGCACCCCAGGCACGTGCCCTGACCAGGGATTGAGCCAGAGACCTTTCACTTCGAAGGAGGACTCCCAACCAACTGAGGCACACCAGGTCAGGGCCCTAGGTTTAACTCTTACCTCCTTCCTAGCCAACCGTCATGAAGAGTTATATCCTGCACATCCTCTTTCCCACAGCTCCTAGTTCCCCTCGCATCTGGCGTGTGCCCCATCACTCTGTAAAGTGACTCTTGCTGAGATCACTGATGGACCCCACTTTGCAGCGTGTAGGGAACATTGCACTTCCCGTCTCCCTTGATCTCTTAGCATCATTCTTCGTACTGGACTGTGTCCCCCTCCTTTTTTGTTTGTTTTTGCCCTCATCCTCGAAACACTTTTTTCCCTTGGCTTCTGTGGCACTATACCCTGTTGGCTGTCTTACTTTCTTTGACTGTTTCTTCTCAGCCTTCTCTTACTTTAACCCTTTTTCCTCCCACTGGCCTTAATTATTAGATTTCTTAAAATATGATGCATGGCCTGACCAGTATGGTTCAGTAGGACTTCATCCCACGGAGCTAAGGGTCACTGGTTCCATTCCCAGTGGGGGCGTGTGTGAGAGGCAACCAACTGATGTTTCTCTCCCTCCCTTCTTCCCTCCCTTCCTTTCTCTCTAAAAATAAATAAATTTTTTTAAAAAGGGATGGTAGACACCTTAAAAAAACAAAAATCATGGTCCATATTCTTTTTTCATTTTTTACTCTTTGCTTAGTGATTTCATCAGCTCCGATGGTCTTGCTCGAATTCTAGCATCTCCATCCCTATCCCTACTTTGAAATCATCAGCATTCAAAATTCAACCTGTCCAAAACTGAATCTTTAAAACTCCCTTGAGCCCTGGCTGGTGTAGCTCAGTGGATTGAGCACAGGCTGGGAACCAAAGGGTCACCAGTTCGATTCCCAGTCAGGGCACATGCCTGGGTTGCAGACCAGGTCCCCCACTTGAGGGTGTGTGATAGGCAACCATACATTGATGTTTGTCTCCTTCTCTTTCTCCCTCCCTTTCTCTAAAAGTAAATAAGTTTTATTTATTAAAAAAATAATAATAATGAATAAACCTTGGCAATACCTCTTCCCCCAAACAAATATAGCTTATTGATTATGCTATTACAATTGTCCCATTTTTTTTCTCCTCTTTATTCCCCTCCACCCTGCACCCCGCCTCCCACCAGCTTTCCCCCACCTTAGTTCATGGGCATGGGTCATACATACAAAAATTCTTTGGCTTCTCCATTTCCCATACTAGTCTTAACCTCCCCCTGTCTATTTTGTACCTCCGTTTATGCTTCTTATTCCCTGTACCTTTCCCCCATTCTCCCTGCTGGTAACCCTCCTTGTTTCTTGTTTCTGTAAATGGCCCGCCGTCTTCTTGCTTTTTTAAGCCAGAAACCATGTAATAATTGTCCCTGACACCCAGATTCCTCTTTTACACTGTATATTCTGTCACTAAGTCCTGCTGATTGAACTTCCTAGATCTTCATCAGTTCCCCCCGTCCATATCCCATGCCATTACCCATTTCCAAGCCACCATCTCCTCTTACCTGTTCTGTTTGTGTCTGAACCAGGCTCCTCACGTCTGTTGTTATTTCTCCTTTTAATTCGTTTTCTGTGTAGCAGTCAGGGTAATTATTTTAAGAAGCAGGAAGAAATGTATTAACTCGTTGAAATGCTTGTTTGTGTTTTCACAAGTTAGACTTGGCTTTATACTTTGCTTTCAGGTGTCCACTTGCGAAAACAGCATTCCTATATTGAGCAAGGCAAGAAATGCCGGTACTGCGATGCTGTGTTTCATGAACGCTATGCCCTCATCCAGCATCAGAAGTCACACAAGAACGAGAAGCGCTTTAAGTGTGACCAGTGTGATTACGCTTGCAGACAGGTAGAGACTCATAGTTAGAAGGCAGTAGACGGCTCGTGGGTATCAGGCTCCATCAGAGGGTTCTCACATACCTTGTTTGGTGGCTGTTTTTAAGGGTAATGTTTTCAAACTGTGATTTACAAGGAATGTCACCAGATTGTATCTTAGTCTTCAGCTGATGTTTTACTCAGTCATAGCCTGCCCACTCTACTCCCACTTCAGGCAGACTGCCTGAAACTATGGGAATTCAGTTCAGGACTTCAAAGAAGGGACGAATCCAGTCTTGGAGCCTGATGCTTGGGATGATCTAGAGAATCAGTCCAGCAGAAGTGAGCATACCTGCCTGGGATTTATGAGAGCATTATTGCACCCCAGGAAAGATCAGTTTATCCTCCCAGCAGGCTGAGATCTTGGGAGAGAAAAGCCTGTCAGCCATGTGCACACAGGTGGTTGCTGGGGTGGGTGGCAGCCCTGTGACAGTCTCTGCAGCCTCTTCTCCGCCTCGCTGTCTTTCAGGAGAGGCACATGATCATGCATAAGCGCACCCACACTGGGGAGAAGCCTTACGCCTGCAGCCACTGCGACAAGACCTTCCGCCAGAAACAGCTCCTCGACATGCATTTCAAACGCTATCATGACCCCAACTTTGTCCCTGCAGCCTTTGTCTGTTCTAAGTGTGGGAAGACGTTCACACGCCGGGTAAGAGTCACAGCTTTACGTCCTCTGTTACAGCTCCTAGTAGCGCGTTCTGGGTCTTCCACTGCAAAGCAAGGCAGTTCTTCCCACTGCGGTAATAAACATGGGGATGCTCTCTCCTTTGGGAAGGGCCAGTCACCCCCACCTCAGGGTGTTGCATCCATGTGTGAACCCTTTTGTTGACGGGGACCTCCCTAAGAAGTCTGTCCTGGGTCTTCCTTTGGGGCCAAGTCAGGTCTGCACAGGGCAGGGAACCCTGCCTGCATGCCGCTGAGCCCTCCGCTCAGGGGACCCAGCCTCATCTTCTGAGAGCCTCTGTCCTTTCTCTCCCCGCCTCCTCTCGCCCTCTCTTCCCCTCTAAATGGAGACAATTTCCCCTGAATGAGGAGTACGTGTTTAGAACATGCTTTAGCAGACATTCAGACTTAATATACTCTTTTTTATTTTATTAAACTGAAGAGAACTTCCAATGCTGATCTTTACTTTTTTTAGTAATGTGAAAGACGGTTTGTTCCTTTTGTTAGAATACCATGGCAAGACATGCTGATAATTGTGCTGGTCCAGATGGTGTAGAAGGAGAAAATGGAGGAGAAACGAAGAAGAGTAAACGAGGAAGAAAAAGAAAGATGCGCTCTAAAAAAGAAGACTCCTCCGACAGTGGTAAGTGACTTGTTTCTTGATTTAGTTGCGCGTGGCAGGTTCTGGTGCCCGGGGTGTGTGCGGATGTGCTGGGACATAGACCCGAGCCAGTCACTCTGCCCGTACACCTCTGATCTTCCTGATGTGTATGTATTTGCAACAGCGGTTAGTTTGTTCCTCGGACAGTTTCTTCTTTTTTCCTCATGGCATTCTAGAAATTGCTTAATGATGCTTTATGTTATATTCATAAAGCCAAAGCAAAATTAATACCTCTACTCAGTTTGCTCAGATTAGTGATATTCTAAGGCCAGCAGAGTTTGTTCTCTACGTTAATAACTTTTACATTTAGGAAGCTGGTCTAGATGTGAGCAATGAGTCTAATGGGCATGAAGGTTGCGTAAGCATCTCAACCAACTTCTGGTGTGACTGCCTCTGTCAGCCTAGCCAGGAGATGTGTAGATTAAATTCATGAAGGTCAGCCTTTCTCTTTCGTTCTTAATCTTTCCATTTATGATTTAAAACTTTGCTTGTTTTCCTTACCATTGATGCTCTTGGAGGTATTTTTGCCTTTCTAATGAAATCCAGGCGGAAGGTGTGCTTTGAGGTGTTAGATTTATAAAGGCGGAGAGAGAACAAAGGGTTGGTGATGTAGGAGTCACGTCTGAGGATACAAGTCAGTTCCCAGGTGTGAGGCTCTGCAGTGTGAGTACTAGGGCTGCTGGCGCCCAGTGTAGAAGGCACAGCTGTAACTACAAATATAAGCCTTTTTTTTTTTTTTAAGATTTTATTTATTTATTTTTAAAGAGAGGAGAAGGGAGGGAGAAAGAGACGGAGAAACAGCAATGTATGGTTGCCTCTCACATGGCCCTCACTGGGGACCTGGCCTGCAACCCAGGCATGTGCCCTGACTGGGAATCGAACTGAGACCCTTTGGTTCCCAGCCCGTGCTCAATCCACTGAGCTACACCGCCAGCGCCAAATATAAGCTTTTTATGGAAAAGAATGTAGAGGGATTTTGTTTTGGGAAATGCACTTCCCCAAAAGCACCACCAGACTGGAGAGATTACAGATGGTGCCTAGTGTATTTCCAGGGATTCATCATTCAGTCTTCCATGTTGCTTGTTAATAAAATAATGGGAAAGGATTGAAATTTTTGAAAATTGAATGCATTAAAAAACTTCAGTCACTTTCCTGTGTTATTGTAAAATTTGCTCTTGAAAGCACTAGGTTTTTTGTATATTTAGATCTGTAAGAAGGTCCTTTTAATTTGTGTTTATATTAGCAAAACTTTTAGTTTTCAACTCAGAACTTTAGCTTTTTCTGGGAGAATAGTCATCCAGTAAGCATTACTTTTGCTGCCTTTTTTAGTGCATAGTGTATTTTAAGCAGTATCTTCAGTCTGTAAAGCACAGGCATCAGACACAAGGTCCAAGGGCCAAATCCAGCTCCTCCCCTTGTTTTATCCGGCCCGGCACCTTGTTTCTACCCAGCGCAGCACTGAGCTCTCCCTTGACTGTTAAGCAGTGGTCATGTTTATACAGTCGTACAGTTACATTCAGATTTACATTCGGCCCTTTGAAGGCCACCACGAGGCTGATGTGGCCCCCAGTGAACATGAGTTTGACCCCCTTGCTGTAAGTTTTAGCTGAGTACCTCCTTTAAAAGGTCAATGTGCTTAGTTCTTTTAAGGCACACACTACCACTCTCTACTGAGAATCTGTTCTTTGGGCATGCCTTTGTTTGGCTATGAAAATGTGTGGACTGTTGGGAGGTGCCAAGGAAGGTCAGAAGCTCCAGATCTCTCCAGAGAGCCACAGTTCATCTTGAGCTTGAGGGTCCCTGCAGCTGCTGGCTGCAGAGCTTCATGCTGCCGCAGACGTTCCCTCTTTCCCGTGGTACCGCCCTCTTCATTTCTGTGGGTCAGTCCCTGGAGCTACTTCACCAGAAGCATTTTTTAGCTGAAGAGTTCCTGGTACATTTCCACAATTCTTCCTTTTGTCTTCTGCGCTGCGAGTTTGTAGAGCACAGTTTGGTCCTGGGCCTCATACCTAGTCCTAGTCTCTCGTGTCTGGGCTTTTCATCCCACTGCTTACCAAGGCCAAGCAGGCGTATCTGTCCCCTTCCAGAAGGTCTGCCTGTGGGCCATGTGCAGAGATTGACCAGCAGAGTCTACTGCTATTTTCAAGGCTTTTTGCCAAAATTTCTCCAAGCCGATTAGCCTTTGACCCTATTAACTTATTTTATGTGCACCCCCCCCCTCTCCAATTCTGACCGAATTCATTTGGTTTTCTAGGCATTCGGCCAACTTAGGCAATAGGGGGTTTGAATAAGTTCAGTAGGGAAGTTCTTGACACACTGCCACATTCTAGTATGTTCCCCACATTTTCATTTAGGGTTTCAGTCACATGATAAATGGTCCGGTTTGTCCTGAAGATCGGGCATTTAACCACAGATTTTTAAATTGAATACACATTTGATTTCCAGAGGAGAATGTGCTTGTAACCTGTGCTTCTTGGAGGAAGGCAGGCACGGCACACCTTGTGCCACGGCAGTGAGGGGTGGGGGCGGGAGCTCGCTGGCTGACTGGCTGCGCGGGAGGGCAACAGAACAGCCCCACATCGAGGTCAGAGGTTTGACTTCCACCTGCCTTGGTTTCGCTGGGTCTTACAGATCACTTACTTTCTCACTTTTTAATAAAACGAGGGTAACACATCTCATTGAAGAATGAAGCCTAAATGGAATGATGGAGACATTTCAAATTGTGGTGTGCGCTGTCAGTACAGATCTGCTTGTGAGATAGAGTGTAAGTTACAGAGCATAATTACACGTATTACCTTAACCCTTTGGATCCTTAAATTACTACCAAATAGGTTGAGAGCTTTAGAAATCACACAAGGAAACTAAGGTCCAGCGTGGTCATTGTCTCAGGTCTCCTAGTAAGAGGCCTGGGGCTTGAGCCGTATTATCAGGCCTCGTCGGTATTCTTTCTGCAATAGTTCCTCTTCTTTTATGTGATTATGGCACTAGGGACAAAGTAAGGGAGTTAAGAGTAACCCTTTGGATCTGGTACTTAAATTAAGCTGGGGATTAAATTAAGTCCAAAAACTTGGCCTTAAAAAAAGCCCATCAATAATCCTCCTAGTAAACAGGACCTCACGATGCATCAGGAACCTCTGTCTTGTTTACACGCATGCGCGCGCGCACCCCTTCCACCCTCTCAGATGCGCAGGACCACGTCCTCAGGGTCCATCTCGGGCTTCACTTCCTGCTTTATCCTTATATAGTAGAGGCAGCATTTGTTTTATTTTCAACTTAAATACTATTTGTGGTTTTGTTATATGACTGGCGTGCAGTGGAGTTTCCTCTAAGACTTTGAAATTCAATATGCTGATGTCTAAAGCTAAAGAAAAAATATCCAATCTGTGTAAAGTATTAACTATAGTCAAGTTCATTTGCTTATTAATTCTGCGACAATACCAGTTTACTTTGTTACGGCTGATAGCAAAAGTATTTTAAAATAGGCTTTTAACAGTGAAAATAAACACATAACTAGCCTGGCTGGTATAGCTCAGTGGATTGAGCGCAGGCTGTGAACCAGAGGGTCGCTGGTTCGGTTCCCAGTCAGGGCACATGCCTGGCTTTCGGGCCAGGTCCCCAGTGGGGGCCAGGTGAGGGGCGGCCACACATTGATGTTTCTCTCTCTCTCTTTCTCCTTCCTTTCCCCTCTCTTTGAAAATAAATAAATAAAATCTAAAAAATATATATTAAAAAAAAAACCACATAACTAAACTTTATAGAGTGTATGATTATTTGTGTTATTTTTTTCTTCTACCACCTGTTCTCCCTGATTTCATGAGAAGAAAATGCTGAGCCAGACCTGGATGACAATGAGGATGAAGAGGAGCCTGCTGTGGAAATTGAACCCGAGCCAGAGCCTCAGCCTGTGACCCCAGCCCCTCCACCCACCAAGAAGCGGAGAGGACGGCCCCCCGGCAGAACCAACCAACCCAAACAAACCCAGCGTAAGTTCTTTGTCTCAGCTCAGTGACTGGCTGGCATCCTAGCAGGTCCTTGTTCTTCGGGAAGATGGGAACTAAGCCATGAGAACAATTTAAGGTCATGCCAGGAACAGACTCTTAGGAAGCTCTTTTTTCCCCCTCCTGTTTTTACTGGGGAACAGCTGAAGCCCGTTACATTTCCATGAATAAAGGTTAGCATAGAAGGGAACTTACGTTCTACAAGATGGGTCCTGTTCATGTGGGAGGGTTTTACAAAGCAACCAAAGACACAGTCAGCTGGCAGAATCGATATGGTAATAAATGTAAAACAGCCAAACTTTAAAGGATGGAGACAGGAAGCAGTTTCTGTGCTAAGGTTGCCCCTCTTAAGAAACCCAGGCCTGTGGATTTAGTTCCTGGCCTTTGGGTTTATGAGAGGACACAGGAGGTGTCTGCCCTTCACTTCACACCACACGTGACAGTGGGCAGCAGCCCTGGATTAGACTCCGCCCTTGTGACAGCAGGCTCTGGGAGACTCAGGTGTCTGTTCTCCTCACATGTTGCTCTAGGTCTCCTGAAAGCTGGCGTGTTTGTTTTAACAAATACAGGGTTAATCTACATTTTTAATGTGTTTACTGAGCCTCATGTATAGGTGTGTGTCACAGCAGAGTGGTTGACTGTAGATCCAGGAACCATTGCACATGCACACCCGAGTGAACTCACCGGTGGGAGGGCCCTGGGTGTGCTCGAGCAGCCGAATCAGAAGCGGCAGGTCTGGCTGTGGGTGGGTCGCCTCCGAAACGCCTGCATCACATGTTCTGTGATCTGGCCACCCGTTGTCTGCGCTCTGCCTGTCTCATACTGTCGTAAAGGCCAGATTATGACAAAGGAAAACGAAGGCCTTTTAATATATAATTTCGGGGGCACACAGAGATGAATGCTAGTATTTTGTTCCTTGGTAGCTTGTAGAGTCCTGGGGCTTCGTGCTGGACCACATTTTAGGTCATGAAGTCTTTTCTTGACTTGCTGCATGTCGTTCCTAAGGCTTTCCTGCATTGCTGATGCCTATTTAGTGTTAAGTCTGAAAGGGCCTTTGCAGTATTGGGGGCTTTAATGGAGCATTTTGTTTTGTTTTGTTTGTTTTGTTTTGTTTTTTGTTTGTTTGTGCACTTTTTTGCCGGCAACAGCTATCATCCAGGTTGAAGACCAGAATACAGGTGCAATTGAGAACATTATAGTTGAAGTCAAAAAAGAGCCAGACGCAGAGCCCGCGGAGGGGGAGGAGGAGGAGGCCCAGCCAGCTGCCACAGACGCCCCCAACGGGGACCTCACCCCCGAGATGATCCTCAGCATGATGGACCGGTGATGGCGGGGACTTGTCGTCACCAGGACTGCTCTGGGCTGTGTTTAAACGGCCTGCATCTTAATTTTTCTCCCTTTTTTCTTCTTTTGGCTTTGGGAAAAGCACCATTTTACACCATTTTACCAAACATACTGAGAACTAAAACTTCAAAGATGATGTTAGAAAAATGTGATTTAACTAGAACTTGCAGTTTGATGTTAGCCAATCATGGAATGTTCTGAGTCCCTGAGGGTTTACTGTGAAGTGCTGAGGACAGTGTTGGCGCCTCACTGGTTTTCTTAATGGAGACAGAGACAGCGACCCTCTCTCTTGCTATGGTAAACCACTCCAGAAATGGCCGCCGGGTTTCCCAGAGTTCTCTGGTCCTCTTCCCAGGAGAGTTTTTAATTGTAAATGCAGACTTGGGAAGGACTTAGACTTTTAAACTGGTTTTTGCTTTTGCTTTTTCCCTGACTCCCTTTGCCTGGAGTCGGCTGCACACCGATAATAAGGCATGCTACAGTCGGCTTTGTCCCGGAGGCTTTGCCTTTTTCTTGGCGAAGCTTCTGGTATGGTCAAGCTTGTAAATAACTTTTTTTACATTTTAATCTTTTCCATTAATTAAGAGGTTGAAAAGAAGTGCAGTGTAAGAAAACCCAGCATTTTAATTACTTGGCAAATTAAGTTCCGACGGACTCTAGTGTGAAACGCTGACGAGGATTTGGATCGCAATCATGTGGCAGGACAGCACCCAGGCCGCAGCCGCTGGAGACGGACGCCCGCGGGAGGGCGGGGTCTCCGGCCCCGGAGCCCGCGTTCAAACCTTACGCAATTAACTTTCAGTTATGATTTCCCATCCACATTTTCTTTGCTCTGTTTGTAGCTGGATTTTGTGTTTTATAAATCCTCTGTTAAAGCAGAAAGGTGATTATGAGTGGGTCACAGCAGCCCTTAAAAGCTGGGCCAAAAAATGTCACTAGGTCAGTAATTTAAACTTTGGATCTTCAAAACAAAAGTAATAATGTGAAGCAAAACCAACTAAAGAATGATTCTTGCACATGAACTGTCACATGTTTAAAATGTGTTTTTAGAGAGCCGCAGTCTTGTTGATTTCAAACACTTTTTCTCTTCTGTGTATTGCTTTTAAGAGAGCCATCAGTTAGCTATCAGACTCTAGGTTGATGCATTTTGTATTTAGCTGTACTGTGTGATATTTTCATTATTTTAGGACACCAACATGAGACCTGTAATATGTAACGGGATTGAAAGCTGGGGAGGAGGATCTACTGCTGTACAGCTAATAAATCATAACGGATTAACAAGTGCTCCAAACACTGTCTTGCGTGATTCCTGCTTAATAAGGGGCCCAGAGGGGCCCTGCATGCATGGCCTCAAGTGGTACAGGCCTGAGGTACAGGCAGGCTGTGTGGCCACTTCTCTAGCAGATGGGAGATGATCTCGGCAGATGATGGGATACTAAGTGCATCCTGCTGCAAGTTTTAACTCCCCAAAAAAGTGTGAGTGGATGGACATCTGCCAGCCTCCATGATCCACTTTAAGGAGTGGGCTCCCCGTGGCAGAGGGGTGGGCACAGGGCTTAGAGTAGAAGGGACTGATGGGTCGCTCTGTCCTCAGAATCTCAGCTCAAAAAAAGGTTGGGATCAGGCCCGGCTGGTGTAGCTCAGTGGATTGAGTGCAGGCTGGGAACCAGAGGGTCCCGGTTCGATTCCCAGTTGGGGCACATTCCTGGGTCGCGGGCCAGGTCCCCAGTGAGGGCCATGTGAGAGGCAACCATACATTGCTGTTTCTCCCTCCCTTCTCCTCTCTCTAAAAATAAAATCTTAAAAAAAAAAAATTGGGATCAGTACCTCCAACTCTGCCAAGTGCAGGGGAACAGAGAGAAGCTGGGCCTAGTCTGCCCTAGAGAGACTGATTTGAGAGGAGAGGCAGACGAGTGGTCACTACGAGAGACTCCTGGACAGCACAGCTGCTTGTCAGCGCCACAGGAAGCAGGATGCAGAGGGACTTGTGTCAGGAAGTTTACGCACTAGTGAACCTGCATCATCGTGCTGCTGCTGATCATTTGTAGGCAAATTGGCAACCCATTTTGGTAAAATCTTCAGCCACCAACTTTAGAGTTTTTTTGTTTTGCTTTTTTAAATTCTCACTGGAGGACATTTTTCCATTGTTTATTAAAGAGCGAGGAAGGGAGAGAAACTGATATAAGAGAAGCATCTATTGATTGCCTCCTGTTATGGGACCAGGGACTGTATGTGCCCAGAAGGGGGTGGGGGGAGCACAGGGGCGATCGAACAGACTTCCTAGGTATGTTCCCTGACTAGAAATCAAACCTGCAACCTTTCAGTTACAGGATGATACTCCAACTGAGTCACACCAGCCAGGGCTAATTTTAAGGGTTTTTAACCAGAATTCCAACTAAACCAATTTTCAGTGAGAAATAACAGACGGTATGTATGTGGCCTTTGACTGGCTTGTGCTGTCCAGGTTTCCAGGAAAACATATGGAGTCTCAAGGCTAAACCAGGCAGGCAGAACGTTCGGTCTCCATCCCGTCCACAGGCTGGCCCCCCACGGGAACCAGAGTGCCCCTACCAGACTTGTCTTACTGGGTACATAGCTCTTATCAACTGCTAGGTATTTAATAGAAGATCTCTGCAGAACTGAGATGTTTATCTTAAGCAGAGCTTTTCATTTCTCTGTGTATACACTCAGATGTTTGAAAGGTTAAACATGGATTTGTTTTGGAGGGCAGGAAAAGAGACATGCTCATGGGAGAGTTAAGGCTGAAAAGGGATCCCCCGTTGCATAGCCCAGGATAATCCCATGTGACTTCGTTAAAAATAAAACCTTCAGGCCCGGCTGGTTGTAGCTCAGTAGATTGAGCGCAGGCAGGGAACCAGAGGGTCCCGGTTCGATTCCCAGTCGGGGCACATGCCTGGGTTGCAGGCCAGGTCCCTAGTGGGAGCCATGTGAGAGGCAACCATACATTGTTCTTTCTCTCCTCCCTTCTCCTCTCTCTGAAGGTAAATAAAATCTTTTTAAAATAATAAAATTAAATTAAAAAAAAGTAAAACCTTCAGCCCTGACCTGTGTAGCTGAGTTGGTCGGGCGTTGTCTCGCAAGGGGAAAGGTCATTGTTTTGATTGCCAGGCAGGGCACGCACCTGGGCTGCAGGTTCTGCCCTGTCGGGTGCATAGGAGAGGGAACCAATAGATGTTTCTCGCATCCATGTTCCTCTGCCTCTCGTTCTCCCTCCTTTCCCATCACTTTAAAAAAATAAAACCAGCAGAAGCCAGTTCTCAATATATTAGTCCACACCTGAGAACCTATGGGGAAGTTACCTGGCCTGTCCGCAGCAGTCTGCCCCGCTGTTAAACCATGGTGGGCCCTGCAGTAAAGAACAGTGGCGCTCAGTGTGCTCCCAGCCCACCGCAGCCCAGTTCAGCAAGCACCAAGCCCCCTCTTGCTTTGAACAGGTTTTAGTCACACAGCCTGGCCCGGACTCAGCCTGTGCTGCCGAAGCGGGCGGGGCTTATCCCTCATCAGGAGCTGTTAGCATTTCCTGAGCACCCACGGGGTGTCACACTGTCAGGAACACAGGGAAGGGTTTGAACCAGCGGAGGTCCTCGCCCTCTCACTGAGTCACTCACTGCTTGTTGGAGCTGAGCCCCGTGTACTCACTTGGTCTAACTTGACAGCAGTTCTGTTTGCTTTGTCACTGCCGCACTGCCCACCAGCAGTTACGGGGCTTTGTGGCTAGTCCAGCACCCCCGTCCTGAGCATGCTGATCCCGGTTTCCCCCTCGGGAGCACCCTGCCTGCCCTCAGAGCACTCACTAGAAGTAGGGACTGATGCCACCAGTGTGGCTGCTGACCTCGAGAGTCCCTCAGCCTGGGGAAGGGCCCCTGCCCTCAGAGCACTCACTAGAAGTAGGGACTGATGCCACCAGTGTGGCTGCTGACCTCGAGAGTCCCTCAGCCTGGGGAAGGGCCCCAGCCCTCTGGCCCTCATTCCCGTCTTCTCTCTCATCCTTGTCATTCTAAACAAAGATCCCAGTAAGGCAGGTTTTCTGTGGTTCTGTGTTAGAGGCCTAGGGTCACCATGGTGGACTCTGCGAATGTGAGCGCTTCTCCTATTACTTCGTCCTCATCGCCACGCTTTGAGGTAAGTCAGTAGCTCCAGCTGCAGCTGGAACTGGAAGCCCAGAAAGGTTCAGTGACATGTTCAGTGTCAAACAGCTGAGAGGAGGCGGAGTCAGGAGTCGAATTCAGGCAGTCTGCTGGCAGAATCTGCGTTTTTGACCACCTGTCCATCATGTGTGATCCCTATTGAGTTCTCACCCTAAAAGCAGTTTGTGGGTTTTATGTGCCCCCGTCAGCCCTCCACTGTCACACCTTGGGCCTGTTGCTTAGGGGAGATGGCTGCCCCCGAGGTGTTAAGATTCAGTTTCCATTTTCTGCTTTGTCCTCATCCTTGGTGGACCTCAGCAAAGGGAGAGGAGAGGGTGCTCCCACTGGTTCTGAGCCCCAGGGTGCAGAGGGGCAGCTGGAGATAGAAAAGAAACCAAGGCACTCTGCCGAGCATCTCCCACCTACTCGTGGTTATTCCACCTCTGCCGGCTGAGCTATGGGCAGGCCAGAGGCCGTTCCTTGTGTCATAAGTGGAGTTGAATCAAATTGTAATGGAAGAAAAAGAAATTAATCCCCTCCTGTGAATCTTCCAGAATCTAGGTCCCTGGTCTTTTATAAGGCAGCATGCTTCTCAAGCCCCTGACCTATGACCTTATGACCCCTCCCAGCCCTAAAGATAGAAACTTCCCTCTCCTAGTGGTTCCCTCTCTCCAAACTCCGGGTCAGGGAGAACGTATACTCCCGAGGACCGCACATCCATCCTCCCTGAAGCGCTTGGGGTTCAGGCTTTACCCGGAGGCTTTCCCCCCAGGAATACATCTCCACCTTCTGGCCTTGACACAGCCTGAACCTGATGAAAGCTAAGAAACCTCAGCGGCAGAGAAGGGCATCTGAGCCCGTCTGGGTTTCTTCCCACCCCTTTAACAGTTCCTGGATGCCCAAATGGGGTCACAGTCTCCTTGATAGAAGCCATAGGTTAGGTCCTCCAGGCTAGGACCTGGGTGCTGGAAGAGATCCCGGCCCCCTGCTGAACAGACACGCCTTCCTTTCCCCCACTGCCCAGGGTCCGCCTCCCCAGCGGGGCTTTGGAGGGTAGAAACTGGGGTGGGCCTGGGAGGGAATCACCGAGCGGGCAGCACCCCCTGGTGCTCGCGGCAGGGAGTGCGCTATGGGGTAAAAGTAGGGGGCTAAGAACCGAAAGAGACTACGACTTGCGCGACCCTGCTGGCCACACCTGGCCTGACGGGGTATTTCCTGCGCGACAGGGTGGACGGGCGACATCTATGGCTCTGCCCTCCTACACCCTGTACCCGGGCGACATCTCCAGGCCCGCGGAGGCCAGGGCGGGGAGGAGCCGGGCCGGGGGCGGCCGGGCAGGAAGCAGCGCGCACCTTCCGCTGCAGGAGGAGCAGGTGGCTGCGCTGAGGGCCGCGGCCCCAGGCTTCCTGTGCGCGCCCGCCAGCTACAGTTTCTCGCCCGAGCTCCTTGGGTCGCCCCGGCCTACTGGCCCGGCCCCATGGCCCAGAACCCCGACGGCATATCCTGTGAGCTGCGAGGTAAGCTCTGGCCCCTCTTGCCTGCTTGGCTGGAAAGAAGCACTGCGGCCGCCAAAACAGAGGCCGACCCGGTGCCCTGGGGATGGCCGGGCAAGCGTTTCTCTCTGCTCCTTCGGAGGGCTTGCTGCCCCAAGATCTCTACTCCACTCCTTCCTTGCTGGCCCACAGATGAGCCCAGGCCCCTAGCCTGGAACAGACAGACCATGAATTGACAGGGCATGAATTAGCCTCCATGGGAGGACCAAATTCACCCAGCAGGCTGCCCTTTCACAGGCGAGATCACCAAGTTCCTGTGGCCCAAGGAGGCAGAAGTGCTGCTGAAAACCTGGCTCCCAGAGCGGGAGGGTGCTGAGCATGGTCATGTCCTGGTATGGCAGGGGGCAGGGCCTGGGAGGACGCTGGGCCCAGCAGAAGGAGCCCCTTGCCCTGCCCAGGGTGTCAGACACTCTCTCCCGCCAGGCACTGCTTCGATGGAGAGCCTACCTGCTGCACACCTGCCTCCCACTGAGGGTGAGTCCATCTTGGGGCCTGGCGGACACCCACTTTGTCCTCCAGCAGCCTCCTTGACGAGAGGGCTGCACCTGTAGCATGTTCGCCTTGTCCTTAGGGGCCCTGCCCTCCCGACAGCAGGCAGGACTGGAGTCCAGGCCCCCCGGCTCTGAGCTCTAGGCTGCACAAGGGACTGGGCTCCCAGGAGGGTAGGGCTCAGCCCTCGGTCCAGGCTAATCCAGGCGCTCCACAGGTGGACTGCACATTCAGCTACCTGGAGGTCCAGGCCATGGCACTGCAGGAGACGCCCCCTCAGGTGAGACCCTGAGTACCCACTAGGGCCTGCCTTCCCCTCCCCTCCCCCCGCCTCCACACACAGAGCCCAGCCCAGCCGCCTGCCCTCCCAGGTCACATTTGAGCTGGAGTCCCTGCCCGAGCTGGTCCTGCAGTTTCCTGGTGTGACGGCCTTGGAACAGCTGGCCCAGCACGTCGCTGCGGCCATCAAGAAGGTCTTCCCTCGCTCCACCCTTGGGTGAGGCCCAGCAGCTACATGGGGTGGGCAGGGAAGGAGGGCAGCCAGGGGAATGTTCTGGAGACGCAAGTGGTTTGCTTCACATCCCAGAGGCTAGAAGTCCCTTCCCTCTCTCCTTTATTCCCTCCTCAGGAAGCTATTCCGGAGGCCCACGCCCCCCTCGATGCTGGTTCGTCTGGAGAGAAGCAGCCCCTCTGAGACCACCACACCCAGTAGCCCCTGTGGTAAGGGTCTAGGCAGGGCCACGCAGGGCTTCCAGCGGCCCCCTCCCTGCAGCCCCGGAGCCCTGGACTGGAAAGTCTCCCCAACTGAACGGAGCCATTCAAGGTGCAGCTGCCACTCAGCTTGGGTCCGATCTTCACACATCTCTGACCTTTTGTCTCTCTCCTCCCCCCACCCCACCCTGTTGTACCCTTGGCACCTCCCCAGGTGGCTTCTCGGAGACATACGAGGCTCTGTGTGACTACAACGGCTTCCCTTTCCGAGAGGAGATTCAGTGGGTGAGGGTAGGGCCCTCTCTGGGGGGCTCTGAAGACCTCCGATCCCCATGTGCATTGAGTCCCTCCCTGCTCCTTGTGCCCCAAGCTAGTCGGAGACGCTTTCTTCCTGTCCAGGACGTGGACACTGTCTACCACCGTCAGGGCTGCCGCCACTTCAGCCTGGGAGACTTCAGCCATCTGGGCAGTCGGTGTGTGGCCTGCCAGGACTGGGAAGGGAGGAAGATTCCATAACCCACATTCCTGAGCCTTGGCCTCTGCGTGGAGGGGGTGCAGGGCCTGGGGTCTGGCTGCAGGCCCTGAGCTCTGCCCCTGCCCCTTCGCCCACCCAGGGACCTGGCACTGAGCGTGGCCGCCCTGTCCTACAACCTGTGGTTCCGGCGTCTCTCCTGCGTGGACATGAAGCTGGTGAGAGTGCAGGGGCAGGGAGGTGTCAAGGGTGTGGGGACCAGGGTGCAGCCCACCGAGCCCCCACTCTGTTCTCAGAGCCTTGAGGTCTTGGAACAGATTCTGCACATGATGAGTCAGTCCTCCCACCTGGAGGAGCTGGTGCTGGAGACCTGCGGCCTGAGGGGGTAAGGGGGACAGGGCGGGCAGCTCTGGTGGGGAGGAGTTGGGAACCCAGCGTCGGAGTCTCACCCCTGGGGTCTGGTCGGTCCCCAGAGAGTTTGTGCGGAGGCTGGCCCAGGCGCTGGCAGGGAACGAGAACTCTGGGCTTCAGGAGCTCAGCCTGGCGGGGAACCTGCTGGATGACCGAGGTATGGCTGAGCCGGTGGAAGCGCCTGGGGTTGGTGCCGGAGAAGGTGAGACCCACGAGGCTTGCCCCCATCCCCAGGCGTGGCTGCGCTCAGCAGACACCTAGAACGTCGGCCTGGAGCCCTGAGAAGACTCAGCCTAGCACAGACAGGGCTGACGCCTCGAGGTAGGGGGAGCCCAGGAGGGGGTAGGGTCGGGGAGCGGGCAGGGAGGTGGGTCTGCCCGGTTGCCCAGCCGCCGCTCGCTCCACCACCACCAGGAATGAAGGCTCTGGGCCGGGCCCTGGCTTCCAACGCGGACTTCGACTCTGCCCTGACCCACCTGGATCTTTCCGGGAACCCGGGGGCACTGGGGGCCTCGGAGGATAATGGGGTGAGTGGCTGTCTTTAGGGGTAGTGGTTGGCGGCACTGCCGTTCGTGGGGTCTCAGAAAGTTCTTGGTGAGGCGACCCCCGACTCCTTCCCTCTCTCCATCCCATGCCGCCACCAGGGCCTGTACAGTTTCCTGAGCCGCCCCACTGTTCTGACGTTCCTGAATCTCGCAGGCACCGACACCGCCCTGGACACTGTGAGCGGGTGGTCAGGGCGTGGGGGGCGACGGCAGGGCTGGTGGCCGGGCCTGCGGCCCGAGGGGAGACCGGCGGGCCAGGCCGGCGGGGTGGGCGCGGTCCTCCGGCCGGTGCAGCCCACACCCTCCCCCCGCAGCTCTTCGCCGCGCTGTCCCGCGGCCCCTGCGCCGGCCTCACCCACCTCGACGCTTCGAGGAACGTCTTCTCGCGCACGTAAGCGGGCGGCCGGGCCGCGGCGGGGCGGGGCGGGGCGCACCGCGCGGGCGGCGGGGGCGAGACTGCCCGAGCCGCCTCCCGGCGTCCCGAAGCCCACTCCTCCCGCTCCCCCGCCCCAGGAAGTCCCGGGCCGCGCCGGCCGCGCTGCAGCTCTTCCTCAGCCGCGCCGGGACGCTCCGGCACCTGAGCCTGGCGGGCTGCAAGCTGCCCCCCGACGCGCTCCGGTGAGTGTCGGTGCCCGTGGCTACGCCCCCGCCTGTGCGGCCACCCCCAGCCGGGCCTCCAGCGCCTCACCCAGCTCCTGTCGCACCCGTAACCACCCCGGCATCCCGGCCCTCCCACCCGGGGGCCCCCTTCCGCATCTCCCTTCACCTCCTGTGACATCCCCTCCCAGGGCCCTTTTGGAAGGTCTAGCGCTCAACACGCACATGGGCGACCTGCACCTGGACCTCAGCGCTTGTGAGGTGAGCGCGGAGCCCCGACGTGAGCAGGCGGTGCGCCCACACAGCGAGTGGGGCTGCGGGGGCGCGGGGCCGTGGCCGCCAGACCCGCCCCACCCGTGGCCTGCGGCCTGAGCACGCCCCGCCTTCCACCTTCAGCTGCGCTCTGCGGGCGCTCAGGTGATACAGGACTTAGTGTGCGATGCTGGCGCGGTGAGCTCCCTGGATCTGTCAGATAACGGTGAGGCCGCCCCGAAACCCGTCCTCCCCCATCCACCCAGGTCCCACTCCACCCCCAGCCCTGCAGCCTCGCCTGTGCGTGACCCCAACCGCCCCCAGGCTTCGGCTCTGACATGGTGACTCTGGTGCTGGCCATCGGGAGGAGCCGGTCCCTGAGGCACGTGGCGCTTGGAAGGAACTTCAACGTTCGGTGCAAGTAAGCCCCCATCCCGCTCCCGGGCCTCCCAGACAGTACCCCACTCCCCGGGTTTCTCCCCCAACCATGGCGCGTGCCCGCAGGGAGACCCTGGACGACGTGCTGCACCGGATCGTCCAGCTCATGCAGGATGACGACTGTGTGAGTTCTGGGGCCACACGGGATCCGCAGTCAGCGGACCCCTGTGGCCCGTCTGAGTCCTGCTCCCTCAGACCCTGCGCCCTTGCCCTCCTTGCTGACTCCAGACTCCAGCCGCAGATGGCTTTCTCTTCACCCCAGCCTCTGCAGTCTCTGTCTGTGGCCGAGTCGCGGCTGAAGCTGGGAGCCAGCGTCCTGCTTCGGGCTCTGGCCACCAATCCTAACCTGACAGCTCTGGATATCAGCGGCAACGCCATGGGGGACACGGGTGCCAAGATGCTGGCCAAGGCGCTTCGGGTTAACACCAGACTCCGGTGGGCGGGGTCTGAGGGGAGGGCGTGGCGTGGGGGGCGCTGAGTGGAGGCCGCTGGGCAGGGCTTGCGGTCCGGCGCGGCCTGGCAGAGCTCCGCCCCCGACTGAAGCCCCTCCCGGCCCAGGTCTGTGGTCTGGGACCGTAATCACACGTCTGCTCTGGGCCTGCTGGACGTGGCGCAGGCCCTGGAGCAGAACCGAAGCCTGAAGGCCATGCCTCTGCCACTGTCCGACGTGGCCCAGGCGCAGCGCAGCCGCCCGGAACTGGCAGCACGTGCGGTACATCAGGTGTGTGTGTGGGGGGGGGGGTCCCTTCTCCGCTGCTCTGCCCTGTGCGGTGGCCCTGCTCCCCAGCACCAATCCCTACTCCTTGTCCCCAGATCCAGGCCTGTCTCTTGAGGAACAACCACACGGACCACGTCTCTCCTGCCAGCACCTCCTACCAGCCGCCGCTAGGTCTGGTCTGCAGCCCCTCTGAGCAGGTCAGCGGCCCCTCCCTACCCAGGGTACAAACAGAAGATCCAGGGATAGGGGGAGCTGTGGCACCTGGGAGCCTCCATGAGTCTGAAGGTCTGACTTTCCGGGGCCAGGGGGCCTAAACCCTGCTGTTCCAGACATTGCCCTCTCCGTGGTCTGGAGAGGATCCAACTGCCCCTGAAGTAGCTCCCCAAACAACACCACTGGCTGCCTTTTTAAAGCATTTAAATAGCTCTCCCATTAAAGACAGGTCTTTAAGCACCTCTCCCAGCCCCGCCTCTCTTGTGTCTCCCACCCCCAGGGCTCCCCTGCCCTCTGCGCTGACCCCTGCCCTGGCTTCGTTTCCCTCCACTGCCTCCTGTCTGTGGCAGACCTTCCCGCCTCTCATTCCTGAACCCCGCTGCTCTGCCCAGTGCCAGAACCCAGGCATCCTGGCCCAGACATCCTGCAGGGCTCCACATTCTACACATCTTCAAGCAATCTCATTATCTCCCACGAACTCTTCTCTCTGCCCTGCGACCCAGCCTCACTGGTGCCCACCTCCCCCAAGTGCTGTGGACAGAGGGTTGGACCAGGTTTCTCCTGGCCACATTGGAGCCTCTCCCCACCTCTCAGTCTGTCCTCCAGGTGGATGGTGGACAAACTGAGCTTCTGAAACAAAGACATGACTAACAGCTCCTTTCTTTCCTATTCTGTGCACTTGGGAAGTATGTGCAAAGTCCCTGCAGGGAACCAAAGGAGGCGCCGCCTTTCTCCTCAAACAGATAGGCTGGCCTGACAGTATCGGCCTCAGGACCCCGCACCCTGGCGGAGATCCTGGGAAGGAGGTAGCTGGGGTCTGGGAGACCAGCGAGGGGTTGGACTGGGACCGATTCCCGATGTCTCTCAGGAAGTGAATGAGCTGTGCCAGTCGGTGCAGGAGCATGTGGAGCTGCTGGGCTGCGGGGCTGGGCCCCAGGGTGACGCCGCTGTGCACCAGGCCGAGGATGCCATCCAAAATGCCAACTTCTCTCTCAGCGTGAGCAAACCTTCCCGCCATGAGGACCCTTCCCCTCCTAGTGAGGCGTCACATTGCAATTCCTGTTCCTCCTTGGCCTCCAGATTCTCCCCATTCTGTATGAGGCAGGAAGCTCCCCAAGCCATCAATGGCAGCTACGGCAGAAGCTGGAGGGCCTCCTGGGGCAGGTGGGTGAGGTCTGCCGCCAGGACATTCAGGTGAGATGGTCCCCTTGTCCCTGCCCCACTGCCTTATTCAGGCTTGACCCCGTCCTATAGGCCTGACTGCGATATGCCCTAAGTCAATATTCCGTGGAGGTCAGAGCCTCCAGCCATTCGGTCTGGGCCCTGGCTACAGCCTTACTGTGCTCTGGCCTTTGCCCAGGACTTCACTCAAGCCACACTGGACACAACAAGGAGCCTCTGCCCACAGATGCTGCAGGGACCCAGGTGGAGGGAGCAGCTAGAGGGGGTCCTGGTGGATTCAAGGGGCCTCCCAGAGCTGCTCCCAGAACACCTGCTGCAAGATGCCTTCACTAGGCTCAGGTAGGCTGTTTGGGGAAAGCTGGGCTGGGCTGGGCAGGGCAGAGACAGAACACTAACCCCTACCCTTTCTTGCCCTCAGGGACATGAGGCTGTCAGTGACAGGGTCCTTGGCAGAGAGCATTGTGGCTCAAGCACTGGCGGGTCTGAGTGCAGCCCTGGATCGGCTGGTGAGGGGAAGTGTACACTTGCGCACACACACACACACACACACACACACACGCACAGCGACCTGGCCACTGCCTTGCAGGGGTTCCGCATTATCTTCTGCCCAGGGACATTTTGAGGTTCCCTTAGCACTGATGGGACTGCGGCTGGGGCCCTGCTGCCGGTCTTAGGAGTGCCTCATATCGCAGGTGGAGAGTCTGGCTCAGCGGACAGCAGTGGCAGCGCCCTCTGCCAGACCGGTCCTGGAGGAAGGCCAGCCCGCCCACTCTGGTCCTGGGGAATTGGAAGGCCTTTTCTTCCCTGAGGAGGACAAGGAAGAGGAGGATGAAGAGAAGCAGAAGGTAGGTGGTGCCAGAACTCTGGGCCTGGAACCCTAGATCTTCTCATCTCCTTCTGGGGTGTGGAAAGTGGGGAAGCAGCTTCCTCGCCCCAGGCCGAGTTCGTGCCCTCCCCAACAGGATGACAGTCCTCCACAGAAGCGGCCTGGGTCCAACCACTGCCTTCACCTGGTCCCCTCCATTCACAGTAAGTCAGGGCCTGGGAGGCAGGGAGTTACTGAGTTGGCCTGAAGCTCCATTAGACTCGGCCACCTGGTCACGTTCATTCAGCCCTGTTGTCCCGGAAACTCCCCGACCCTTTCCCGGACTGGGTAAGGACCTCGCGCATCCTGCAAGATTGGGATCCGCTGTGGTCACTCAGCATGAAGCGGGACCTGAGCATACCAGAGCCCGGACACCGTCTCCACTCGCGCCCCCCAACCCCAAGTCTACCCCCAGGACGCGCATGCTTGGTGGCAGTGGCGCGCGCCGCTCGGGGCCGCGCTCAGCACCACGGACAGCGGCGGCGGGGGAGGGGCTGGCGGGGGGAGGGGAGCTGGCCGCGTTGCTGGGCCCCTCCCAGCGCCCTGGGCGGGTCCCCCGCCGCCCTAGCGCCGCCACTGCCACCTCCCCAGGCTCTGCTCTCTGTGCTCTTCTGGTGCTCTCCCCTCAGGTGCTGCTGAGGAACCGGAGCCCGAGCTGGCGGCTCCTGGAGAGGATGCGGAGCCGCAGGCGGACCCATCTGCACGCGGCTCTCCGAGCCCCGCCGCTCCCGGGTCCCCGGCCGGCCCGCTGCCTCGCATGGACCTGCCACCCTCCGGGCAGCCTCTGCGCCATCCAACGAGGGCCCGGCCACGGCCCCGGCGCCAGCACCACCATCGCCCACCGCCTGGGGGCCCCCAGGTGAGCGCCCTCCCCCCACTCCAGAG
Organism: Micronycteris hirsuta; assembly: GCA_004026765.1. Classification (NCBI taxonomy): domain Eukaryota; kingdom Metazoa; phylum Chordata; class Mammalia; order Chiroptera; family Phyllostomidae; genus Micronycteris; species Micronycteris hirsuta. The sequence continues at coordinate 39,713 of PVJI01003560.1, forward strand.
CGGTGGAACTGGGGGGGTCGCAGGCGGCCCCATAGATAATGGCGGGGCAGGGAGGTGGGTTGTGGGGAGCTCAAGATCACAAGGTTGTGTGGCGACACCCTGGCTTCTTCCTGGCCACCCCTCACCCCAGGCCATTTCCGCGCAGGGTCGTGAGTAGTGGGCTTTCTTAAGGGTGCACCTGGGTGTAGAACTCCACCTCAGGTTGGCACACTGCATAGGTGGACGTGCAAGACAGTAGCTGCCTTATCCAGCATCACCCAGGGTTACTGAAAGACACTGGACTCCCAGACTGCAGGGACAGTCCTGTGTCTGCTGCACATCTGGCCAGCGTCCGTGTGGGCAGACGTGTGTGTGCACCAGGGGCTGGCCGGGTAGTGGCACACGGCAGAAGCGGAGGGGAAGCTGGCTTGAGGGCCCCCGAGAGGGTCTGACGCAGCAGGCCGTGCTGGGTGGCAGCAGGCCTGGTGGGGTGGAGGTGGGGGTGGGGGATACTGCAGGAAACTGTTTGGAGCAGAGGGGGTGGCAGGTGAGAACGTGTGACCCAGGGGGTGCGTGGGCTCTAGCCTGCTGGTGACCGGGTGGTTCAGGATGTGTAGGAGACTCCGCGGGACAAGAATGGGTGTGGGCTGTGTGTGTGTCCGGAGCCGACTATGGGTGAGGGGTTATGTGAAGTCAGCGGCTCTGCCTGCTAGCTGGGTAGGGGGAGAGCTTGTATGTCAGCAGGCCCCTGGAGTCACCCCAGCTGCCAGGTCCTGGAGTTGCCCGAGGCGGACTGTTGGACAAGCGATGGGGGGAAATGTCACAGTTGCACTCAGCCTTGACCCCTGACCATGTGGTATCCACCAGGTTCCCCCAGCCTTGCCACAGGAAGGGAATGGGCTCAGTGCCCGCGTGGACGAGGGCGTGGAGGAATTCTTCTCCAAAAAGCTGATCCAACAGGATCGCCTGTGAGTGAGGGGCGTTTGCAGGCGGTGGGAAAGGGTGGGCTGCTCCATGGGCCTTTCTGCTTACTATTGGCTGTCCCGCACAGTTGGGCCCCTGAGGAGGACCCAGCCACCGAGGGCAGCACCACCCCTGTCCCCCGTACACTACGAAAGAAGCTGGGCACACTCTTTGCCTTCAAGAAGCCTCGTTCAACTCGGGGACCACGGCCTGATCTAGAGACCAGCCCTGGGGCAGCTCCCCGCACCCGGAAAAACACACTTGGGGACCTGCTGCGGCCACCAGCCCGTCCTGGCCGTGGGGAGGAGCCTGGTGGGGCTGAGGGGGGCAGCAGCAGCCCCGACGCTGCCCACAGGAGCCGGCCTCGCTACACTCGAGAGAGCAAGGCCTACTCAATGATACTGCTGCCTGCGGAGGAGGAAGAGGTGGCACTGGGTGCCAGACCCGACAAGGTGAGGCCTGGTGCCGGGGCGAGGGCTCTGTCGGGACCGAGGGCACTGGGCTCTTGCCCACTCCAGCATCTCTGTCCCCAGAGGCGGCCCCTGGAGCGAGGAGACACAGAACTGGCCCCGTCCTTTGAACAGCGGGTACAAGTGATGCTGCAGAGGATTGGTGTGAGCAGAGGCAGTGGGAGCGCCGAAGGCAAGAGGAAACAAGTGAGTTGGAGGGACACAGGATGAAATGAGGGGGCAGGTGACATGTGGCTTGTGGCAGTCTGTGGGTGACATAGGTGACCAGGAGACTCACAGGTCTGCCAGTTCCACCCCATCTCCTCCAAATAGTGATCAGATTCAACTGTTCTTCCCCCTTGGCTCCTGCCCTGGCCCAGGCCACTGGCATCTCCGCTTTGGAGCTGTGCCAGTCCTTTCTCTGCAGATCTAACAGAACTCTGACCTTGTTACCTACATTTGAAACAGCAAGACACCCAGGGGCTTCCTCTCAAGCCACTGCTGCGACTCCTAACCCTGCCTCAAGGCCCTGTGGGGTCTCAGCCCTGGTCGCTGCTTTCGGCTCACTGCTCCCGCCCCCTGGTTGTGCCTCTGCTCCTGTTCCCGTCTGAAGCACCTCCCTGACCCACTTCCAGCCCCTCACCACCACCCATGGGGTACCCCAGGCTTCTCTGCATCTGTCCCTGCATTTTCCTCTCTTCCATGGCTCTCCTGCAAAGGCCGCTCTAGTCACCACAGTAGGGAAAGTGAATCAGAGTGAAGACAGCACATTATCTATGGGTCTGTGCTCACTGTCCGCCATCCCCAGCTGACTCCGTGCGCTGCGGCCAGGACTGGGTTTGCCAGGTCGTTGCCCAGCCCACACTTAGCGGCAGTTATACAAGAAGGGACATGAGAATGAGCCTAGGCTGAGGGCGGGTCAGTGCTGAGTTTCACTTCCTTGTTTCCTACAGAGCAAAGATGGAGAGATCAAGAAGGCTGGCTCCGATGGTGAGTGGGGACCTGGGCCAGGGCGGTACATTTTGGGGGAGGGGAGTGTCCTCAGTGGTAAGTCCCCAAGGCACTTGTTCTCTTGGGGGACGAGGGGGAGAAGCCAGGTGTTTCCCCTCACCCCCACAGCCTGGTGCCTGAGCCCCAGTCCCACTTGCAGGTGACATTATGGACAGTTCCTCAGAGGCCCCTCCCATCTCCATCAAGTCCCGCACCCACTCTGTGTCTGCAGGTGAGTGGGGGCCCCTGTGTGTGTCAGGGCCACGCAGGTCAAGCTCCTCCCCCCCAATGCCTGTCCCAGGTCTTGGCTGACACCCTTCTCCTTACAGACCCCTCATGCAGACCTGGGTCAGGGGGCCAGGGGCCTGAGTCCTCCACCTGGAAGACGCTGGGGCAGCAGCTGAACGCAGAGCTTAGGAGCCGTGGTTGGGGCCAACAGGATGGTCCGGGACCCCCTTCCCCTTGTCCTAGCCCCCGAAAAGCCAGCCCCTCCCCAGACAGCCTGGGCCTCCCAGAGGATCCTTGCTTGGGCCCCAGAAATGAAGGTAAATGGGCACCCTAGCTCCCACCCCAATGTGGGCTGGGGACCCTGAACGTGGGAGGCAAGGGCTGGAGCAGGGGCAGCTGTAGGGACCGTATCCTGATACCGCGGCCTCCCCCAGATGGCCGGCTGAGGCCGAGGCCTCTCTCACCAGGGCGACGGGCGGCATCTGTGCACGAGGACCAGCTCCGGGCCCCTGTTGGTGAGGGGAGGCACTGCCACGTGTGCTTGAGTGTGGGGGAGGGAGAGGGGGGCTCCAGGTCTCCCTTCATGCCTCCGGACTTTGGAGGGAGCTACCAGTAGTGTGAGAGGTGACACACCGGGCAGCCAGGAGCAAGGGTCCGACAGCCCTTCTGACCAGCCAGGTTCCACCTCCAAAAGAGCGACCTCGGCCAGGGTGGGAGGACCCAGGGGAATGGGGAGGCTCTGAAGGCAACAGTGTGTGCATGCGTGTGTGCACCAGCACTCACTGGGGACAGTGGGTTGGGAACAGGCAGCAAGCCCTTAACGACCCACTCCATGCCTTTCTGTGTCCCTCAGAACGGCCTTTACGGCTGCAGCGCTCCCCTGTCCTCAAGCGAAGGCCAAAGCTTGAGGCACCCCCATCACCAAGCCTAGGTAAGAAGGCGCTGGGTCGGCTGTTTGGGTGGCAGGACTAGTCCGCCCAGTTCCGACCTTCGTCTCCCTCTCTTCTCGCAGGATCTGGCCCTGGAGCCGAGCCTCCCCGCCCACAGTCCACAGAGCCCTCCAGCCCAGGGCAGAGCCCACCCTCCCCAGTCACAGACCAAAGAGGCGGCGGCCCCAACCCCTGACCTTCTCCTTTCCTGCCGCATGAGATTATTTTATTAAAAAACTCAAGGAAGCAGAGTGTGGAGCACTGTTTGTCCATCCCCGGGCATGGACCACATTCTCCCACGTGGTCACGTGGCCCCTCACACCTGGGTGTGCTCAGATTCCGGCTGTGGCTCCAACAGAAAGTGCAAGGCCCAGGCCAGGAGCTGCGAAGGGAGCCTGGGGAGAGAAGCACAGCTGTAGGTCCAGGAAGACTGGGACTAGTGCCCAAGAGAACAGGGCTGCCCTAGGCGCTCACCTGGCAGCCTGGACCTGGGCACAGAGAGAAGTGCAGGGTGGGTCGTACTCATACTGGAAGGCGGAACCATCACGATGTTTCTTTGGGGGACCCTGAAGAGGACGTAGTATCTGCAGAGGGGCCAACAAGGACCCCTAACCCATCCAAGGCTACTCCAGCCCCCCTCCCAGTTCTATCCGAGGCCCACCTTACCCTACCCTACAACAGTTGTAGGGGGCTATGCTCACCCAGACAGGACTGGACTCCAGGACTCCCTCGGTGGTGCTTTTCCTTGGAGAATGTTGCCGCCGGTTCTTGGGGGGCAACCCTAGCTCCTTGAACTCTATTTTAGACTTCTGGGGCCTGGTCACATGGGCCTGATGTGGACTGGGGATGTGACCAAGATGTGACAGGCTTGTGGTACAACTCAGGAGTGGGGAGCTGGACATGTGGCTTGGGTGTGGGGAACTAGGGAGTTGGGGGCCAGGGGCTGAGCAGATGGCTGGTGGGGGCTGGGAGCTGGCCTTCTGCCCTGTGTCTGGAACGGCCAAGGACAGGGCAGGCATAAGGCTGACACTGGCACCACTGACTTCCTCTGACGACATGTGGCTGGGTAAGGCGGGGGTTCCTGGGGAGGAGGGGATTCACTGTGGGCACAGCCCTCTCAGTTCAGACTAGCTGAGTGGCCTGTGACCTTAGGCAGACCTGCAGGGACCGTGTTCGTCCCTTTCATAGCATCCTGCGTGACCTGAGCAGTTAGTGAGTGTGGCTTCAGCAACACCTTACCTGAGGAACTGAGTGAGGAAGAGGAGGAGGTCAGGATCAGCGACAGGTCCTGAAGGACGGGGTCTGGCGGGGGCAGCTCAGGGCCTGGGGGTCAGGAAAGGGTTATTACCACCGTGAGCACCAGGCCCCCAGATACTCCCCTCTGGACCTCTCCAGTCCTCCTTACCCTGTGTCCGCTGACCTGGGCCCAGCGAGCTCAGAATTTGCTGGTCATTCTCAGAGATGTGCAGCCATTGGCTGGGGACACTGTATACAGCTTCTCCCTGTGGAAGTGAACTGTCAGCCTGGCCCTTGCCCAGCTCCTCACCCTCACATTTCCCAAGGGCAGCCCCAAACTGACCATGGCCACGTGGCTGGAGGCGGCCCAGCGGGTGAGCGGGGGCGTTGTGCAAGGGCCTGACAGCGTCAGACAGCTCTCAGCCAGGCGCACTAGTGCCCCTTGGTGCTCCTGCTCCTCCTGCACCTCATCCAGAAGTTGGGACAGTGAGAGGCCTGGGGTCAGAGGGGCAGAGGACGAGCTGGAGCTCAAGGAGGAGGAAGGGGAGGGTGGGTGGGAAAGAGGGCTTATTAAAGGAGCAGGAGGTGATGGCTGGAGAGTCATCTGTAGCTGCTGAGGGCTACAGAGAGTTAGGGTCGACCCTACAAGTACCTGCATTGGAGGAGGCGGACTCTGAGAGGTGCTGCCTATGGAAACAGAGGGGACAAGCCTCAGGGACAATCCTGAGGCCTATCAATGCATTTGCCACCTCTGATCAAGCCACATCTGGCCAGAGCCCAACCCCAGCCCCAGACTCACTCCAGGCAGTCTTTGAGCTTTCTCTGCACATCTGGGTCCTGGTTGCTAGGGAAAAGATGGTGATAAACAATCACTGTTACTTGGGGTCCAAGCCCTCTCACCCAAAAGGCCTACGCCAATGTCAGCCAGGCCAGGGTGGGGAGAATAGCTGGAGAGTGGAGGTATCACTTACCAACTAGTCACCCAATCCCGGGGCTGCTCTGTGGGCATTAGGCTGAAGCGATGCACCTGGAGGTAGAACTCTGTGGGCTGGGGGGGCGGTGAGTTCAGGGATGGGTCTCAGGGGCTGTCACAAAGACTCAGGCCCAATAACCCGTCCAAGCCAGCCTTACCACTCACCGTGCCACCCTCGCCCACTTGGATTCGGACCTCGCAGTCTTGCAGCAGCAGCAGTCGGCCTTCAGCCTCTCGGAAACCAAATTCCTTCTCTTCCCTGCGGAGAGCACGAAGTTCACAGCCTAGTCCTCGAGCACACGGCCCCGCCTGCTTGGGGCCCGCCCACATCGGTCTCAAGCCTCGAGCTCCCCGCAGGTTTCAAATTTCCTACGGGCCCGCGGCATCTTTCTCACCAGTCCGAGGCGTTCAGGACTTCCTGCGTCATCAGGCATCTGACACCGTGGGTTCCGTCGGACACAAGCAGCGAGGCCCCGACATCAGACGTGTCAGGAGCGCGGGACGGGCCCGGGGCCCCGGCCTCCTGCAGCACCTGAGGACAGCGACAGGCGTTAGTCCCACCGCCCTTGGGTCCCACCCTGGTCACCGGGCCCTGAGGGGGTGGGGAGTACTCACCTGGAGCAGCTGCCCCACCCGCGGACTGGAGAGTCTCTCTGACCCCAGGACCAGATCTCGAATCCAGGGCCGAAGGACCACGCTCCTCAAGCCTGCCATTCCCGCAGCTGAGCTTAGACGAGCACAGCTCGCCCGGGTTTCCCGCGGGCGCTGCGGCTCCGCCTCCTGTCGGAAGAGGAAGAGCATAACTGCTGGGCGGGACCTGAGGGCGAGTCTCCGCCCACGTGCGTCCCCGCGCGTACTCGCCAGCGCGTACTGATTGGTAACTTGAGTGCAGACTCCTGTTGGGTGGACTGGATACTGGTTTAGTAGTTCTTAGCTCTCCAAACTGCGCCGCATCTTTTGGACGTTCATCAAAGCTACCTGGGCACCAGACAGGAAGGGGCCAAGGGCTGGCGCAGATGGAGAGGGAGGAATTTGGAGCCTGTGGCTGCGGTCTAGGGTAGTCCGAGCGAATTGGCTCAAAGCCACTTCAACGCCGTGTGACCCCGAAGGATTCATCAAATATTATAACTCAGTTTTCTCATCTACAAAGTGCAGAAGAGATAGTAGACAGCACTCAATAAATACCACTTCCCATTACTCTGCCCTCGGATTGGCTGAGTCCCTCCCCCAGGCTAGAGGAACGCTCGGACCGTAGCGTAATGACGTAAGAGCACACGGAGACGTCTTCATCCCCATCACCGTTTCCTAGGAAACGTGGACTCCGCGTGCCACTCTCCGTAGTTGGCCCTTTGACGTCATGGTCTGGATGAGAGGACCCGGCCAGGGCTACCGCCAGGGGCAGGACGGTGCGGGACGGCCAGGCCGCCGGGCCGTGCACCTGAGCCTCCGCGGGTCGCCTGGGGCACCGTCCGCGGCCCGCTCGGACCCGTTATGGCCAGGCCACAGAGAACGCCGGCGCGCAGTCCCGACAGCATCGTGGAGGTGAAGAGCAAAGTAAGGGCCCCTCCAGTTCCGACTCCGGCTCCGGTACTAGGTGCTTCCAATTCCCTCATTCTTCCCTTCCTGGCTCCTTGGTCCCACTACCTTTTCCTTTTCTCTGTCCTCCATGTCCCATTCTCTGGCTTTTCTTCTCGTTTTCCCACACCTAGCCTCCTTCCTTCCTCTGGCCTTTAGAATCGCTCTGTGGCCTGGGTTACCTGGAGGGCGGGGAGGAGACCTTGGACAGCGTCCCTTGTGCTGCGGCTCAGGTCTGGGCTCAAGGCTGCAGCTGTTGCGGCAGCCCACTTTCCCACCCCTGCCACCCTCGGACCTGTGGTGAAAAAGGATTCATGCTCCGCCGTCCTGACCCCTCCTCTTTCCCCCACTCCCTGCCTCCAGTTTGACGCCGAGTTCCGACGCTTCGCGCTGCCCCGCGCTTCGGTGAGCGGATTCCAAGAGTTCTCGAGGTTACTGCGTGCGGTGCATCAGATCCCGGGCCTGGATGTGCTGCTTGGCTATACAGATGCTCATGGTGACCTACTGCCCCTTACCAACGACGACAGCCTGCACAGGGCCCTGGCCAGCGTGCCCCCGCCGCTGCGCCTGCTAGTGCAGAAGCGGGGTGAGAATGGGATACAGTGGGCAGCCTCTTTGGGGTAGGGTGACAGGGCAGGTCTGTCATGCCCAGGGTACCCAGGCTTCACCCTTTGCATACCCTGCCCTTGGCCTGACCTCCAAGTGGTAGGACATAGCTACGGTGTCCCCTTCCCCCAGCCTGGTCCTGATGGAAAAAGGGCAAATGGGAGAGAAGGGTCTCTGATCTCACTGCCTCTCTCTCTCCTACAGCAGAAGCTGACTCCAGCAGCCTGGTCTTTGCCTCCAACTCTCTGCAGCGGCGTAAGAAAGGCCTTTTACTTCGGCCAGTGGCACCTCTGCGCACCCGGCCACCTCTCCTAATTAGCCTGCCCCGAGATTTCCGCCAGGTTTCTTCAGTCATAGATGTGGATCTACTGCCTGAGACCCACCGACGGGTGCGGCTGCACAAGCATGGTTCCGACCGTCCCCTAGGTTTCTACATCCGAGATGGCATGAGCATGCGTGTAGCTCCCCAGGGCCTGGAACGGGTCCCGGGCATCTTCATCTCTCGCCTAGTACGAGGGGGCCTGGCTGAGAGTACAGGGCTGCTGGCAGTCAGTGATGAAATCCTCGAAGTCAATGGCATTGAGGTGGCTGGGAAGACCTTGGACCAAGTGACAGACATGATGGTTGCCAACAGCCACAACCTCATTGTCACTGTCAAGCCAGCCAATCAGCGCAATAATGTGGTGCGTGGGGCATCTGGGCATCTGAGAGGGCCTCCCTCTGCTGGGCCTGGGGCTGCTGAGCCTGATAGTGATGATGACAGTAGTGATCTGGCCATTGGGAACCGCCAGCCTCCCTGTTCCAATGGGCTGTCTCCGGGGCCTCCACGCTGGGACCTGCACGCAGATCGCCTACTTCCCAGTGCCTGCAGCTCGCTGCCATCCCTAGATGATCAGGAGCAAGCCAGCTCTGGCTGGGGAAGTAGCATGCGAGGAGATGGTAGTGGCTTCAGCCTATGACACAAAAGGAAGCAGCCCCTTGCCGCTCCAGAGGACTTCCCCAGTGGGGATTTTAGCTTGCTCACAGGGCCCTCTCAGTCTGGGGCGCATTAAAGGTTTTCTACAAATGCAGTTATGGTCCTTCTGTGTCCCAGCCCCAGCTTCTTCCCTGATCCCACAATCTTGCCTTCTGCCCTGGACATGAGGCAGAGGTCATGAGGGCAGCAGAGACTTTCCTGCAGTTGAACAGCAGGAAGGCCACCAGGCTTGGAATGTCTAGTGTAAGAAAAGCTCTATGGAAAGAAACCTCACTGTGTACAAAAAGTTTAATTTTGACAAAGGGATAAAGAGGCTGGGCTAGGATGGCCCTTCTGCAGCTACCAGTGGCTAGGAAAAGTGCTCCGGGGACACTGTCCCTCAACTGCTCCTGACTTTGGACTCTATGGTGGGGCCTGATCCTGTCCTTTGCAACCGTACAGCAGTCCTCAACAAGGACCCCCATCGCTACCCCTATAAAAGGGCTCAAGCATCCATCTTTATGAAGACCTTGGGGCGAGAAAAGATCTTGATGGCCTCCTCTACCTGCACCAGCTTCCGATCCAGCTCAGCACGGTGACTCTGGGCCCTCAGTGAGTCTGCCCTGGCAGGCAATAGCACCAGCTCACGCAGCAGCTGGCTCTGGCCTACAGGGGGTCCAGGAACAGTTAGCATAAGGCAGGGATGCATGGTCCCCAGTGGGTTCCCCACCCAGTCCCCCTTGTCCACATACTCACTCTGGAGCAGATTGCTCAGGGTCTCCAGGCGCTGGTTCTCAGGCATGCGAGTATGGCCAGGGGGCATGGCGGGGTCTGGCTGGCTCCGTTGGCGGGCCTCAGCCTCCTGCCGCCACAGATCCCTACGCTCCAACAAGCTGTGGATGTACAGGCTCAGGGTTGATGATCCCAGGGCAGATACTGGCTCCTACCTACCACACGCACCTGTCACCCTGGGTGTTGGGTAGTGGGACCTACTAATGAGGCACATGGCCCTTCTGTGTGGCGTTGTAGTGCTCCTGGGCTTGTCGTTGCTGCTCCAGCACCTGTGCCAGGATCTGCAGTGAGCGGGAATGCCGCCGGGGGGCCCTCTTGGCAGTGCGGGCATTGTGGCTAATGAAGTCCACACCCAGGCCTGGCACCTACAGGACATGGCAAGCGTGATGGGCAGACAGCACTGAGTTGTGCCCCTAAACCCCCCAGGATCTTTGCCCCGCCTCCCAGCCTACACATACTTGCACCTTGGCATTGGGATCTGATGGGGTTGGCTGGGGACTGGGGACACGGGGAGGTGGGAGCCCAGGGCCGCAGCGAGAGTGTGCCCGCAGGAAGTGTGCTGTCTCTGTCCCAGAGGCAGGACCAGGCTCCTGAAGGGCAGGGTATAGAAGAAGGATCAGTCAGGCTGTGGTCAAGGTCTTAAGACCTGTCTCTCCCTAGCCCTACGCGCCTCCTCCCTCTTGAAGGAGCACTTCTCATCAGCATCTGAACGTGTGTGTCTCTCAGACCCTTAACGACAGACCACCGCTTCTACCTCAGTCTTGGATCTAGTTACCATTCTCTTTTTCTCTCCTGCCTAGCCAAACTTCCTGGATCTGCCCCCGCTCAAGGTCATTGACAGCTGGCCTCAAGCCCTTAAATCCAGGGCCACTTCCCTGGTCTCATTACCCTCAGCCTGATCCTCAATAACTCCTAGGTCTCACTCCTGAGACCCAGACCCGACTCTCCGTCTGCTTCCTGGACACACTCCCATCCCCTGGGAGTCCTGCAAATGCTTCAGTTTTAACACATCCACATATGACCTTATTGTCTTTTCTCTCAACCTTGCTCTTCCTTCTGAGACCCTTTGATAGAGAAACGGTGCCACCATCTAGTCAAGACAGAATCCTACCATCATACCCCTGTCCCTGACCTTCCCACTGTCCTTAGAAATAAAGGTTGAAAAGTGGGTTATGTGGTCCTTTATGATATGGGTCCCGCTGACTTCTTAGCCTAACCGCATGTTCTTACCCCTCATAGTAAACTGCACACAGCATCCCCACTGCTCACGCTCCCTCCGATCTTAGGACTTCTGTCTGTGAGGTTTCATCTCTATAGAATGTTCTCTTCCATTCTCCCCTTGCCTAATTCCTACTTGCCCCTCAGGATCACCCAGCCATCACTTCTGAGACTCCCCTGCAGCAGGACCAGCTATCTCTTAGTCCCCTGTGATTTTCCTCTCTCCCTATAATTCAGATCAGGGTATAATTTGCCTCTTGGTAGATAAGACGGACAATACTTCTGGCGCCCCGAGGTAGGTACCTGCAGTTGGGCCTTGACCCGGGACTGAACTTTGTCATATTTGGGAGAGCGCCACAGAGCCTTCAGGGGCCTGGGCTGGCCCTGCTCCCGGCTGCGCTCCTGCTCGCGGAAGCGCTTCTGGATCTCCTTGATCCTCCTCAGGTTCTCCTTCTCATGGTCTTTAGGGTCCTTCCCTGGGAAACAGATGTTGCCAGACTCTGCCCTGCATACAGCCCATGAAATCCAGCTCCTACCAGGTCGCACACAGGCCTGACCTCTCTGAGCCCCTCTACAGGTACTCCACCTCGCCATCCTGTTTCTTTCCTGACATGGCAATTGTCTCCTATCTCTGATATTTTCTACATATTTATTGTGCAGTTTATCATTAACCATCTTGTATATCATATGCATCTCACTTGCTTATTGTCTCCCACATTGACTCAGTGATGGCCCATGTTTGTCTTCAACCTAACCCGTTTTCACAGCACGCGTGGGACCTGACACACGGCAGGCACCAAACAAGAAACGTTTCGTTGGCGCCTGAATTCATGAAGCTGAGCTAGGGTTTCCTGGAGACTACCTCATTCAGTCCTCTTCTGCGGGAAGTGGTGCATCCCCCTCGCCTCCCTTTTAAAGTTGGGGAAAGTGACGCTTAGCAAAGCCTGAGTCCGGCCCAGGGCAGGAGGAGCAGTAGTTTTTGCTCTCAGCTTTTGATCTCAGATTTGCTTCGCTGCCCCTCCTGCCCGGAACTTACTTTTGGGAGAGGCCCCTGGGCCTAGGGAGATACCCCCAAGTTGCAGCAGCACGCCTCCCACGCCGCATCGACCACGTTCTAGGATCTGTCTGGCTTCAGGACGTATGCGGGGGCCGTGGGGAGGGGTGGCGCCCAAGTCCGGGTCCGAGGTCAGCAAGTCCAGCTTCAGCGCGTTCCCCTCAAGGCGCCCTTGGGCTGAGGGTTCGGACGGGGCGGAGTGCGGGGGTCAGTGATGGGGTGGAATCCAAGCCTCGCTCTGGCCTCGCTGGGCCGTGGCACCCCCCAACTTACCCGAGGCGGGCCTCCGGTAGTAGTCAGGACAAAGCGTAGGGTCGGGGGGGATGGGCCCCGAAATGCAGGACGGGCCCTCGCACATGCCGCCGCCGTCGCCGCCCTGTAACGGTGCACCGAGGCCTGCCAGGCTGCTTATATGGAGCCCTGGACCTCCTTCCTCAGCCTCGTGCCCACTCCCTGGACCGGACCTTGACCCCGACCGCCCGTACCCTCCATTCCGGTCCCGGGCTTGCACTAGCCGCCTCCACTCCTAGCCCACTTCTCGGACCCGTTCGCGGCTCCTCCCCCTCAACAACCGGGCAAGGGGCTCACCAGAGCAGGGCTTTGCAGCTTGCAGCTGCTACCGGACGGGTTTGCTGTTGCCAAGCAACAGTAGTTTCCGTCTCTGAGGTCAGGGGCTAAAGCTCTTGGCGCAAAGCTTTCTGGGGCTTGTAGTTCCAGGTGAGGGTGGAACTGAGCGGTAGCCCGCCGCACCTCCCAAACCGGCTCTTGCCTACCGATCAGTCTCCCGGTTATACCTGTCCCGCCCCTCAGGATCGTCTCCGCCTTCCCCAACCCCAGACCCCCAGCAATTGTCGAGGATGTGCTGATTCCCCGCAGCCATGGACTCAGTGGGGACTGAGAGGCGACCTGCGGCCCAAGAGGGGACAGCCGAGGGGGCTGCACAGTTCACGGAGGCACCCGGTGATCACGCTCAGAGCTCTGAGGTGACTACCAGGGCTATCTAGTCTTTAAACTCGTGGCTTCGGCGCTTTCGAAGGCCAAACTCTGTGCGTTGACCCCCTAACTGCCAAGACAGGCTCCACAGGGGGGCAGGGGCAGGGGCAAGGGCTGGTGCCCTTCATCTGCATTTGGTGTCTAATGTCGGGTGCCTAAATGACTAATCCCTGTATCCTTTGCCTGGCTACGATAACCAGTTACCTATGTGTCACCTCTAGTGTCCAGTAATGAGGAGCCAGGGCCCGCTGTCAGCCCATGAGGCCTGTGGGACCCAGGGTGAAGACAAGTGTCCAACAGAACCCGTCTCAGAGCCAGAGCTCCAGGACGAACGACTCAAGCTGGAGGAAGGGAGGCTCAAGCCAGAGGTGGAGGCACCAGAGGAGAGAGGCCCTAGACCTGCGGCTTCCGTTGTGCGGTCCAGCCACGGTCCGAAGAGAAAGCCTGTCAAGTGAGGGGGCTTTCCGAGGAAAGGAGCCGCAGGGCTGCAGGGGTGGGGGCGGGGGGGAGGTGCCACGTCCCAATAGGGTTCTGAACTCCTGCAGGCCTGTAGGGTTCATCCTTAGCCCCTGCCGCCGCCACCACCACTCCTCATCCCTTCTGTCCTTGAGAGTCTCGAGGCCCTGTAGGGTACTGAGCTCCCATGAGCTTTAACACTTGTCCAGCCTGGGGGCCTCGCTGACCAGGAAAGGGACAAGAATTGGGCCTGGGGTGGTGGGCATGTGGGCCATTCCCTAGGCTCAGCACACAGGAGACAAGGCTGGAGGCTGCCTCCTCAGGCTTCCTGTCCCCCAGCTCCCCAGGGCCTAGCCACCAAGCCCATCATCCTAAGGCTGAAGCTGAGCTGTCCCAGGGTCTGCCACTGCAGAGGGAGGACCTGGAGGGTAGCCAGAGCGAGCCCTCACCGTCTGCCAAACAGCACAAAAAGGCCAAGAAACGCAAGAGTCTGGGGGCCCCAGTGCTCCCAGCTGTGGCCAACACAGCGTCTGCATCGTCAGAGACCTTGGGGCTGGAGCGTGAGTGGTAATCCCTGGGCCTCCCATTCTCCCCCGCCTGCTGGACCCCTGACATGGCATAGCTTGGCGCTCTAGCCCCTTCTCTGCCCTGGGCCCTTGCAGGAAAGGCCCAGCGCCTACGGCCCCTGTACCAGTACATCAACTATTGCAACCCTGAGCTGAACGAGGCAGGGGAAGGGGATAGGGAGGCTGAGGTCAAGGTGGAACCTCAGTCGGAGCTGACCCTGGTCCCCGAAGAGGCCTGTCTGGAGCAACTGCCAGCCTTGCTGCCTACGGCAGGTGAGCTGGGCTCAGGTCTCACTTCGCCCTGCCCCAATATGCTCGTGTCTCCCACCCGTGCTCTGGTTCCCCTTGGAGAGGAGGCTGGAGAGGAGCCTGGGGGTTTGCCCAACTTGGGGGTCAGTGGCTTACTCAAGACTGAGATGGATAAGTCAACTCAGGTGGACATCAACAAGATGCTAAGTGTCTGTGCTGCCCCACTTGTACCCCCACTCTCCCCTCAGTACAAGTGACGGTCCCACCCCATGGGTGGTTCCTCTCCTCCCAAGCCTCAACCAGAGAAGAAGCTTCTGGGCTTCAGCCCTCGGGTGGGAGGGGGACTTTGGGCCCTGGCCCCACTTGGGACCTTGGACTTGATGAAAATAAACGTTTTTCCTTTTCTCAGACTTTGACTCCCCAAATAAGATACCCGAAGAGGGAGAGCCTAGGAAGAAGGGTAGAGGATTCCCAGGACAGGGTTTGAAGCCTGAGTGGTCATCTGCATCACCCAGGAGTTCCTATGTGACAAAAGTAGCGATTCTTGAGCACTGCCTCAGATCTAACTGAATCCATCGGCAGGGGTGGCACCTGCATTCAAAGGCTCCTCAAATAAACCTGAAGATCAGACAGAGAGCGGTGAGGATGGAAAAAGAGGTGATGAGGAACTTGGGGAGAGAGAAAGCAAAGGGACTGGCAGGTCATGAAGCAGGTGCTTGACCTTGCTCCCTGTCTGCCGGGGAAGGGACTTGCATTTGGTCTGGCCTCAAGGGGACCGACAATTGGGATACGATCCCTCTGAGGTGGCAAAGTTCATCTGCCTGCTCCGGCAACTTTGGAAGGCTTTATTTTTAGACCACAGCTGGACCAGACTTTGCCCCCAGAGTGGCCCCGGGTGACAGAGGATTGGTGCCTTTTTCCTGGCAGGCAAGGGATGGTGGTTGAGGTGAACGGTCTCCTCGGAGTCTTGCAGCCAAGCCACCAGGTGACTGCTGCTTCTCACCTTCAGGGCTCTCTGGGAGGAGGCAGCCAGTGTTGGCCATTTTGGAAACCCTCATATCCTGCTGCTTCCTGGTCCCTCCTGCATGTCCCTCTGACACCACACACACAGGGACTTTCAAATTAAATGAATTACTTCTCCTCCCACCAACCTGCTTTCCCTCCCTCCTGTATCTCACCTACACAATCGTTCAATCCCAAATCCTGGATGTCACCAACAGACCCTTCTCCTGTTCGTGGCTCACTGATTCCTACGAGCTGATCAGGTGTCAAGGTCAAGGATGGTGACTTGGCTGCACACATCCTGAACCAATGGCGTCGCTCCCCCTCTAGGCTCTGCTCCTCTCACCTCATCGAGCAGCGCACCTTTTCTTACTCTCACTCCTGCACACAGGGTTTCCACGGCCTAAAATGCCTTTATTCCTTCACCCCTTCCCCCAGCTGGTGCACACGGACCCCTGAGGACTCAGGGCGCCTCGTTTCTGGGCAAGCCCGTGCTGCCCTGCATTGCAGTGCCCACACACTGCTGTCCTCGTGGTTACTAACCCTCTTCAGGACTTGACTGTGAACTCCCCAGGGACCTTGGTCATCACATCGCAACCACCCAGCAGAGGACCCCTGTGAAAGGCACCTGGATAAGGAGACCAGGGTGAGGAGCTGAGGAAGCTACAGAGGGACAGGTCAGGACCCAAAAAGCTGAAGCTGTCCAAAGACCACACAGCTGTGTGTGGGACCCCTGGAGTGATGGCCTGGCAAGGTCACTGAAGTTCATGGGGCGGGCAGGCCCAGATGGAGGCAGAAAGACAACGGGCATCACGTGAGGCTGCTCCCTCCTTTAGGGTAATCGCTTGCAGGCTCGCTGGCCCCATGGCAAGGCCACAGGACCAGCCATGGTGTCAGGACCTTTATTCTCTCTGCCCATGCTTTCCCCTGGGTAGTAATTTTTTTTTTAAGATTTTATTTTTATTTACTTTTAGATAGAGGGGGAGGGAGGGAGAAAGAGAGGGAGAGAAACAGCAATGTATGGTTGCCTCTCACATGGCCCTCAGGGGACCTGACCCGCAACCCAGGCATGTGCCCTGACTGGGAATCAAACTGGGACCCTTTGGTTCCCAGCCCGCGCTCAATCCACTGAGCTACACCAGCCAGGGCCCTGGGTAGTAATTTAACTACCCCGGGAAATACTGTCCACAGGGACCGTGCTGACCAAATAATACCCATAGGGGTGAACACGGATTCTCTAGGATTTTTCAGAGGTAGAGGGCCTTTCAAGATAACTGAGTTTGACCTCCTCACTTTATGGTTGAGGAAACAGAGGCCCGGAGAAAAATGGCCCTGTATGAGGCCCACCCTTTCCTGGTCCTGCAGATCTGAGGACCCTGCGGCTCTCTGGCTCAGGCCTGACCCGACAAGGCCAGGCATCTGCTTTCTCTGTGTGGTTCCCAGGGCTGGAGGTGTGGACCAGGCCGGCATTGATAAGGGAGCTCTGTTCCCATCTTCCAACAGGTAATGTAGGAAACAGTAACCGTAGAAGAAAAAAATCAGTCTACGTATCCTGAGGCCCATTACCTGACAAGCTTGTCTAAGCAGGGTGGGTGGCAGGAGCCACAGAAAGGAACGAGCCACACGACTCCTGGAAGCTCAGTCTGAGGGGAAGTGCAGAAGCAGCACGGTGCAGAGAGACATGCTGTGGAAGAGCTGAGGATCAAGACTGGGACCATAGGCGGGGGGGTGACTGTCACTACGCCTAGGAGAGTGTAAGAAGCAGTCCTCCAGCTGACTCCTGGCGAGCTGGGTGGCCTTCCAGGTAAAGGATATGCCAGGGACGAAGCCTCGCTAGTACGGAAGGTGTCAGCCCCGGGCAGGAGGGCCATTTGGCACGGCTGGAGCAGAGGCACAGCCGTCAGGTGATCGGGTTGGATGACCCTGGAAATGGTGAGGAGTGTTGTCAGGGAGGGGTCGAGCCTGACATTGTGCAGAGGTCACTTGGGCAGCAGTGTGAAGGACAGATTGAGAAATGGAGACTGTGGACACTGAGGTGAGGAGACTGCAGTTTGTCTTGGTACGAGGCCTAGATTCGGCTGGGGTTGGAAAAAAAACAACAGGTATTTTGGAAATTCTCTTCTGGTTGTTGTAATGGAGAGGAAAAGCTGACTGCACTTTCACTGGCTTAGAAAAACGTGATTTACTTTGACCCAGGGAAGATCCTGAGGTTTGGACGCAGGTCCTGGGAGGTGATGCTGCCTTCCTCCAGGAGGGGGCAGTGCAGGACAAGCCTGGAACACTGCAGGCTCAGTTACCCCTGGGGACCAACACTGCCAGCTTCCTTGGCCACAGGCATCTGGGCCACTTTAAGGCACATCTCTTCCCTGGGACCAACACAAAAGATACATGACAGTAAAGATGTCTAAGGGATGGCCATGGACCTGGACTCTGGGGAGTGCCGAGAGGGGACCTCAGTTACCCCTGGGGTCCTTGTCACAATAGCTCTGCATTAAGTCCACTGTAGTCTGCCCCAGGACTTCTGGGAATCCATCTTTGTAAACAAGGGGTTTGCTTCAGACCTCTACAAAACCTAAGCAGTGACACTGTGAGTCAGTAATATGGCCTTTTCTATAAGGTTGGAGCACCGGAATCAGGCAGAATACATGCAAGTGTTCTCTCAGTCAATCCCCACATGTAGGAGGGATCTTGACATCCTAGTAACACACAGAAAGACTGACCTGGAGCTGAGCTGATGGGCCCTAGGAGGAAGGGGGCAGCTTCTCCAGCTCTACCAGGGTCCTGACTGGTGGGGCTCTCTCTACCGTCCGCCTCCCAGTTCGGGCCAGGCTCTGAAGGTTCTGGCTTCAGGGAGTAGGCACTAACCTGGATGGGGAACTAATCAAGGAGGGGCAGTATCTGGGCACTTGGAGCCTGAGGACCCGCAAGTGCTCGGGGAAGAACAGTTCAGGGTCAGGCTCCTAGTCAAATCCCTGACCAGGCTCCAGACTGCGTCACTTACAACTTAGAAGAGGGAGGTAGCTTTGCTCCTCTCTGCCTCAGTTTTCCGATCTGAATAGGGCAGTATTAATACTAGTACCTCAGAGTGGTTTGGATATTAACTAATACACACAATACACAGAAAATGTCTACCCCAGGGGGCCCAGCGTGCAAAAGCAGACTCCAACACTAGTCATTGCTATTTTACCTCACCAGGACAAGGTGTGAAACCAGGACAGTATGGGAACACTGGCCTGCTGACATTCGTAAGGGGTGCCGAGAGGGAGCCCTCCTTGAGTCTTGCTCTTTCTGGCAAGGTGCGCAGGGCAGAGCAGAGAGGGAAGGGTAGAGAAGGAAAAAGTTTGGTCTAGGCTTAACCCTGGCAGGCTGGCAGTGGAACAAAGGGCTGGGACGTGTCTTTGCCCACCTCTGACCAACAGGGCTAAAAGGCTACCCCTTTGTAGAACACAGGCTAATAAATGCAGAGCTGAGGACTGGCTGGCTGGGCCAGTCTGTGTTCGGTTGTACACAACCCAAGGGGAAGCGTGTGTGGCCTTCCCCCTCAAGTTCGCCCCGTCTGGCCTCCTTGGGGCCATTCCTCACCTTCCCTCTCCCAGGGCTCCCCTGGAGCCAACTCCACAGTTTTAAGAACAGAACCCTTCCTGACCTATAGCCCAAAGAGGCTCCAAACTCCCCCACTCTCTGCCTGGACCAGCAGGCCCGATGGGCCCCCATCAGGAGGACTTGAGTCCTGTTTTTTGAGGAAAGACATTTCTTTGGAGGGTTCCTGGGGTCTGATGCCAAGGGAGGAAGCTGGGAGCTGAGGGTAGGTGGTGACGGGAGCCTGTGTGGCCCACCAGACAGTGATGCATCCGGAGGTCAGAGCTGCTGCGGAGCCAGCAGGAAAGGGGAAAACATAACAATCCACAGCAATAAACAAGCCTTTCGTTATTAAAGAAATCTAACCTACCAAACAGCCAACAACCACGTGCTGTCGTGTCCGAGTTTATTTATTAACATTTACCAGATGTTCCAGAGCTGTCCCTTGTGTCCTCTCTGGCAAATCAGGGGCCCTCTGCTCTAGTCAACAGCCCCCCGAGAGCTCCTCTAATGGAGAACCTATCCTCCCTGCCGGGGAAGGGGCAGCCCGAAGATCGGACAGGCCTGGTCACACGGGAGGGAGGGCAGGTGCAGCTCCCTGAGGCACGGTAACTTGTTATCCTCCCAGTTCCTGAGACACCCTGAGCCCAAGCAGGGCGTGGAAACAAGGCTTCTCATTTCTCCTCAGGCCTGAGGAGTCAGCCAAATGGGCTCCTTACTGTGCTTTCTCGTCCAGTTAGGACCACAAATAGGCTGAAGAAGCCCCCTCGTCAAGCTGTTGCTGGCCCTGCTCACCAGTATTAACTACACAGAGAGCTGGAGGCAGCTCTGCCTCTCACTCACTGTGCCAGGCCGCTCAGCCACGGCAACAGGAACCTCATTGCCCTGCAGGTCCGAGAGTGCTGGAGGGGGCGTCTCACGGGGGCCACCGTGGGCTTCACCTGGACCCTGCCCAGGCTGACTTGTTAAATAAAAGACTCTGTCTATGCTACGGCCAAGACCTCCCACCCTGCTCCTGGTCCCGCCCGGGCCCCTTTGCCCACGGCAGCGAGCCCACGTGCAGGCTCACAGGTTATTCCGCTGGAGCGCCTCACACAGGTTCTGGTTGGCGTCGGGTTCCTCCGTCAGCACCTCCACAGCTTCCCACTCCCCGGATCGGCTGGACCTTTTGATGGCGTCCACCACGCTCTGCATATACAGCCCATCCTCAAAGGAGGCGGCCATGGAGACGGGGCTATGGTCCCACGTGCGGCGGTCGCCCTGCCCCTGGAAGGACTGGCGCAGGGCCTGCACCATGTAGACCATGCCCTTCAGGTAGAGCAGCGGGACATCCTGGGGCCCCTGCTCAGGCAGCCCCGTGTCCACAGCCAACGAGTCCTTCAGCAGCAGCTCCTCCTGTGGGGCAGAGTTCTTCTGCCCGTAGAGGTCAGCTCCCCGGGCAACAAGGCGTCCTGCAGAGCCCACCACCATGACCTCGTGCACGAAAGCCCCTGGCATGTTGAAGTTGAGTGTTACCGTGCTGCACACCCCCCCACCCATGAGCATCTGGAAGAAACAGAAGTCATCGCTGGTGACGTGCCGGATGCCACGAATGGCTGCATTCTGCCTCACAAAGGTCTTGAGGAGCCCATGGACCTTCTCGGCTCTCCGGCCGGTCAGGTGGGTCAGCAGGTCCACGATGTAGGTGCCCATGGTGTGCAGGCCCCCACCACCCATAAGCTCGTCGCAGATCCAGCCATAGCTGGGGCTGAGCAGGCTGCCTGAGTAGATGCGGGCGTCGCAGATCATCACTGCACCCACGTAGTGCTCGGCGATCAGCTGCTTCATGCGCACGAAGGCAGGAAGGAAGCGCAGCACGTTCCCCACCAGGCTCATCAGCTGTGGGTAGTAGCGTGAGGCTGTCACCATCCGGAAGGCATCCACCGAGGTCGCTGCCTTCTCACAAACCACATTCTTCCCAATACCTGCGAATAAAACCCAACAGGGAATGTCAAAGTCCCATGGGGTTTACAATGGGAAAATACACTGTATTTTTCACAGGCAGATGGACTCAGGAAGCCTCTTCTGAGATCAGATGGTAGCCTGGGACAAGAGGAAAGGTGATGCCAGCTTGGATAAAAATGGTACCCAGAGACTGGGACTGTGGAGGTAGAGGCTGGAGAAAGAAGAGTAAGTCCTTAAGGGAAAACGAAAGGAGCAGAGGCGGGAAGCACAAACCGGGAGTGGGAACTAGAGATGATGCGATGATATTTTATGTGTCAACTTGGCTGGGCTATGGTGTCCATCAAATACCTCTAGACACTGCTGAGAAGGGGTTTTTTTTAGATGTGATTGACATTTAAACCAGTAGACTCTGACTAGAGTAGATTATCCTCCACCACGTGGGTGGGTCTCACTCAATCAGTTGAAGGACTTAAGAAAAATGACCGAGGCTCCCTGAAGACAAAGGAATTCTGCCTCCAGACAGCTGTCAGACTCAAATGTGCAACATCAACTCTTGCTGAAATTTCAATACTGTTGTTCTGCCCTGTGGGTTTCAGATTCGTCACCTCCTACAGTCACATGAGCCAATTTCTTAAAATAAATCTCTCTACATCCTACTGGTTCTGCTTCTTTGGAGAACACTGCCTAATATAAGTGGGCTGGAGAGGTAGACATGCTTCTTGGACATGCCTATGTACCTTTATGCATTTATTAGGTCACCAGCTTGGGGCAAGAGAATCTACGTTCTAGGGGACGGACATTGCACTCTCAGACATACCTGCAGAAGGCGCCCTCAGATTCCCTGTGGACCGTGCTTTGGAAACCCTGGCTCAGTAAGTTAGTGTAGCCGTAAGGCCAGAAAGCACGTGGCCCCAATAAGGGGGAAAGGGAGTGAAAACATCCTTTCTGCCCTCACACCTATTCTGAGCCCACTGCAGCTGGAAGGCACACAGCAAAACAAGTCTAGACAAAGCCTGCTGTGAGAGTCCAAGGACTGAGCAGCTTACTTCCATATGAGGAAATGGAGAAGATCGACATTCTTCCATGTTTTAAAATGAAAGTTTATGAGGGTACGAGCCACCAACACCTGGGGTACTCCTGCAAGCTTGGGGTGGCTCAATTAGAAAGTAGTCCTTACCCTGGCTGGTGTGGCTCAGGATTGAGCACCACCCTGTGAACCAAAGGGTCGCTGGTTTGATCCCCAGTCAGGGCACATGCCTGGGTTGCAGGCCAGGTCCCCAGTAGGGGGTGTACAAGAGGCAACCACACATTGATGTTTCTCTCCTTCTTTTTCTTCCTCCCTTCTCCTTTAAAGATAAATATCTTTAAAAAAAAAAGAAGGAAAGTAGTTCTATGCTAAAAACTTACGAAGCCCAAGGAGTGATATGGACTAGATACACACAGAGGTACAGATGGCAGGATCAGAGAAGCCTTCACAGGGCAGTGACGTTCCAGGGAGTACAGGGGGAAGACCATCAGACAGAGGGAACTGTATGTGCAAAAGGCACCGAGGTAGGAAAGCCTAAAGAGCTGAGGGTCCTGCAAAAGTCCTGTGTGTGCCCCAGAAAATGAGCTGGAGGGGTTACACAGGGGCTTTAAGTAATGTGGGGAATTAGGTAGTTGGTAGACATTCAAGGTGGAGGGGTAAGTTTGGGGTGGCATCCAAAACTGAGCTCTTAATACTCCCTCCCCAGGTCTTCCCTAGCTCAGTGACAACTCCATTCACCCAGTTTCTCAAGCCAAAACCACTGGAATCATCTCTCACACCCCACTTTCAATCATCAGTAAATCCTGCTCACTCCGCCTTCAAACTGCGTGCAGAATCTGAGCAGTTCTCACCACCACCACCGCCACCTTCCTCACCCAAGTCACCCTTGTTTTTGCCTGGGTTATTTCAATGGTAACTTAACTGGTCCCCCTCGGTTTCTTCTCAACAAAGCAGTCTGGGCAATACTCTTAAAACTTAAGATGGATCAGATCATACCTCTGCTTTGCACAAGCCCCTCTGAATTGGCCAGAGTCCGCACAGTGGCCTATGCACAAGGCCACATATGGTCTCTTCACTCCTCCAAAACTTACTTTTTCATCTCTTTGCCTCCTGTGGTCCCTCCCCTACTCATATTGCTCTAGCCATTGAATGCGAGATGGGGGCTGCAGTGCACAGAGGCCGGGTGGACGTGAAGAGGCAACGACTGCTAAACAGAATGGACAGGCAGGGCCAGGCCTGTCGATGTGGTCAGCACACAGCACCTCGGGCTCGACTATCACGTGTGTTTATTCTCCTTGTTGAAGACCATCGTGAACAATGTGCACATTTAGGCCCTTAAGGCCCTGCAAGCTCCACCCCCACACTCCACAGGCATTTCCCGGATGGAGGGGCAGGTGCCCAGCATGGAAGCCTTCATCGCAAGCAACCAGGTTAAGATCATGCCTTCTTTGGGTATGTGCATCCCCAATAACCCTGGTGTTCATTCCCTGGTCCCCTGGAAATTTTCTGAGTGTTTTCAGTGGGGTAATGATTGGGACCGAGATATTTCTGGTGGCCCAGTGCAGGGTACAGCTTCCCCTGACTCCATTCAAACAGGCTCAGGAGGGGGATCTGGTTGGCCACTTTGCAACAGAAACAACGGCAACTAGAGGCCATACGACTTGCAATAAAAAAATAAGAAAACTTTATACAGGTGACTGCTGTCCCACACGGACAGCTGACCGCCCAGGAAAGGCCATTTACTGGTGCTGAACTCAAGCTCTGGGGCCAGTCATTTCTGTTCAAACGCCGGTTCTTTTGCTTCACTGCTAAATAAGCTGAAAAATTTCTGAACCTCCCTGGGCTTCGGATTACTACACTGCACTATAAAGCGGGAGGCGCATGTACCTCGCAGAGTGGAGGAGAAGACGAAGTCAAATGAGACAGTAAGCGTGACGTGCCTGTCCCAGCACAGCTGCCAATGCTGCATTTTACCGCCCTCACCATGGGGGAGGAGACACACGGATGTCCTAAAAACGCAGAAGGGCCCGCAGTGACTTAAATTTTAAGACTCACATAGGAGCTACATTTTCCAGGCCAATATATTTGGTGTTCAGTATTTTGAAATTTTGATTTCTAAACAAGAAGTTTTAAAATCAATGTGAACATAGATGAGTTTTCTTATTATATGTGGTGTTCATCAGACCTCTCACACAGTTACACCTGCCCAGCCCTTTGGAGGCTCACACCCTAACAAAGCCCATGGGAGATAATTTGGTGCCTCTGGCCAATCCCTCCGAGCTCTCCTCACTTCCTACCCCCCTCCCCACTACCCTGACCCTCAAGAACCCCACAGAGCATTGCCATGTGCACTTACGGGGTCCTCAGGCAGGAACTCCCAGCACTGAACCCCAGTGCTGCAGCAAGGAGGAAACATGGAGATCAGTGGCCTATAACGTAATTCAATCTCTTCCCTCGACAAAACTCTTAAATCTCTCACTCTTCTCTAAATAATAACAAAAGCTTTATAACAGGTACTGGTAGGATAACAAGAGACTGGCTAGCCAGGTGTCACATGCCCCAGGAGGGGGGCCAAGGCAAGGGGAGAGTTCCTCACACCGGGGTCTGGCAGGAGGGGCCCTGCAGGGAACGTCACCGACTGCAATCACTGTCCGCCCTTGGAGGTCCCCAGCGCTTCTTTACACTTGCGGGACTTCAGGGTGAGGACTGGGGAATCACAGCACGGGGTGAGGGACTGGCCATCTGGCGGTACAACACACACGGAGGACCAGGAAAGTAATGAGGGAATCAGGTCCTCAGACACAAACACCCCACCTGACAGCTGCAGCTCTGGCCAAAGCAGAGGCTTCCTGCCGTAACTCTTCCCTTCGGCGGCTGAGTGGCCACTGCGGTGCGGGGAGGAGAGGGGCTGGGCTGGGAGGAAGAGGACTTTTGTGGCTGCTGAGAGTTTGGAGGTGGTAAAACTAGGATGAGTAATCTGTTTCATGCCAGAAGAGGACAGGGAAGGGGGAGAGACCTCCCTGAGCCTGAACAACAGGAGAGATTTTAAAGTCAGGACCCAGTAGTACTATCAGTGTGGGAGCTAAAGGCCATTTTGAGTTAAATGCAGGCCAGCTACATGGGGTCTTTACCTTTAGGGAGACTTGGACTGCCTTGAAAGACTTGTTTAAGTTTATCTAGCTTTCCTGCTAGGAAGTCAAAGGAGAGATTAGCGGAGCTGAGAACTGCTTTTTTCTCCAGGGAACAGGGAAAACATGGACGCTGAGTGCTTATGAGCGCAGATCTTCTGTGTGGTGTGAACAGTTTCAGGAGGCAAGCCCCTCTCCAGCACACACTCCCAGACGACTTAGGAGCGAAGTGCCCTCGAGCCCAAAGGCCCAGAGAAAGGACCACCACTTCGTGCCCTGCTAACACACCACAGGCTCACAGCTCTGGGACCGCGACACCTGTGTTTCCTATTTGGAGGTGCGAGACTAGGGAAACGATTTCAAACAGCAGGGTACAGAAGCAGCCCAGGAAAAGCAGGGATACTACATATTTTTTTAAAAAACAAAAAGGGTTCTGCTACTAGAAAAATAAGTTTGAAAGCACTAGACTGATTCACTCTTGGTCACAGCCTCCTCTTCAACCTTTCCTGGGTCGCAGGCCCCACACTGGCTCCCTGGGTCACATCAGCAGACTGGGCTTGCATGGACAGAATTTGTGAATGTCTTCATTCATCCAGTGTGCTGGGCCCTGTGTCAAATGCTGGGGACACAACATCGGGCAAGGTCTCTACCTTCAGAAAATTTAACATTTAGTGGGAGAAATAGCCAGTGGTTAAATTATAACATAAATACACACAGAACTTTACCTGTGATAAATGCCATGAATATGCTATAAATAATAGTATGAAAGCATACAGCAGGAACCTGACCCGGCCTGGGGGTCAGGGAAGGCATCCCAAGGGACCGGTGTTCTTGGGATTAAATTATCTGGGTCAGGCTGCTTGAGGAACGATCTCTTGTTATCTCAACAGCCCACGGGGACAGAGTTGGCAAACTTTGTGTTTTTCTAATGAAGCACATACATGCCAAGAACTGGGGACAGAAATTCACCTTTCAGTGACAGAGTTCAGAAAACATTCAACTGTGACAAAGATGTTAACGCACTTTGAATATTAAGCTGTATTTTTCTGAGCAGAGAAATAAAACAACATATCAGGGTCCCTCCCTCTCCTTTAAGGAATTTATGGGAAAGTTAAAGATAAAACTTGAAGTGGAAGAAATTTTAAAAGCAAGAAAGAAACAAAGGTCAAACAAAAGCAGAAAATAAGATGCCACGGAAAGAGTTGTGATATGAAAAGTGCACCTCTGGAGGATAAGAGCATGAATTTTAGGAAAAACTAATAAGAATGAGGTCAAGAAACAATCCTTATAGCCTCAGAAGTCAGGTAAAAATGCAACGATCTAACGGACTGAGGAAAGCGCAGTTTTGCCCATGGCATCAGACTTAATGAGAAGTAAACTTAGTATTCCTGAGCCGTGGCTTCTGTAACTGAAAATGAAGACGCTGGACTGGATCAGTGACTCTCCATCCTCAGTGCGCATCAGAATCACCCGGAAGGACCGTTTGAACAGATTGTGAGGCCTCACCCCGGATTTAGAAGGTCTAGAAATGGGCCTGAGAATCTGAATTTATACCAAGTCCCCTGGTCACACTGATGCTGTTGGTTCAGGGCCCACATGCTGAGAGCCACTGGACTAGAGACTCTCTCCACAGCCTAGAGACTCTCTCCACAGCCCCCGCAGGAGTGTGGATCCCAGAGGAAGCAAATACAGTACCACGACTGCTAGGAAAAGTTTTAGGAGAATCACAGTCTCCTGAATGACTTGTCCTCATGGGTGCAAGCCTGTCGGTGCCGTGTGCCTCACGTGCTTCGCCGTCTCCACAACCCCCTTCCGTGATGTTCGGCCAGCACAAAACCAGAGGACCCGCCACTAAACAGAGGCTTCGGATGACTGGGTAAACTTCTCACGGGCTCAAGCTCTGAAGAGCTAATCTAAAATTAGAGCACTTCTCAAAAGCTATAGAGCTAAATAATTACGGGCTTTTTTCCAGCTCTAAAAAGATTGAGAATCTAGCCATGGCTGGTGTGGCTTGGTTGGAGTGTCGTCCCTAGACACCAGAAAATTGCGGGTTTGATTCCTCAGGGCACATGCCTAAGTTGTACGTTCAGTCTCCAGTCGGGGAGTCTGGGCGGGGGAGGGGCAACCAATCAATGTTTCTCTGTTATATCGATGTTTCTCTATTTTTTTCTTTTAAAGGAAGCAGGATTTTTGCCCTGGCTGGTGTAGCTCAGTGGATTGAGCGCGGGCTGGGAACCAGGCAGTCCCGGTTCGATTCCCAGTCAGGGCACATGCCTGGGTTGCAGGCCAGGTCCCCGTGAGGGCCATGTGAGAGGCAACCATACATTGCTGTTTCTCTCCCTCTCTGTCTCCCTCCTTTCCCCTCTCTCTAAAAATAAATAAAAAATAAAATCTTTAAAGGAAGCAGGATTTTTTTTTAAGATTCTGTTTATTTATTTTTAGAGAGAAGGGAAGGTAGGGAAAAAGAGAAGAGGAGAAACAGATGTGAGAGAGAAACATTGGTAGGTTGCCTCTCGCATGCACCCCAACTGGGGACCAGGCCCACAACCCAGACATGTGCCCTGACTGGGAATTGAATTGGTGACCTTTCGCTTTGCAGAGCGACGCCCAACGGAGCCACACAGGTCGGGGTGCTTTCTCTCTCTCTAAAAGCAATGAAAAAATGAGCCCTGGCTGGTGTGGCCCAGTGGATTGAGTGCCAGCCTGCGAACCAAAGGGTCACCAGTTTGATTCCCAGTCTGGGCACGTGCCTGGGTTGTGGGCCAGGTCCCCAGTAGGCGGTGCACGAGAGGCAACCACACATTGATGTTTCTCTCCCTCTCTTTCTCCCTCCCTTCCCCTCCATAAAAATAAATTTAAAAAATCTTTAAAGCAATGAAAAAATGTTCCTGGGTGAGGATAAAAAAATAACAATAAAAAAGATAACAATAAAAAAAGGATTCAGTATCTAAAGTCTAAAGCTTAGACACAGCCCCAATGACAGGAAAAAAAGAGAGACCTATGTGGGAAAAACAGGAAAATATACTCTCATGCATATATAAAGAGGTCCACACATGGGAAAGCACAGCAAGGTGGAATGGCAGTGAGGGTCTTCGGGGGTACTGACTCTGAAGACTTTTAAATACACTGTATAGGAAAGCCTGGCTTTCCCTTGTAACGTGAGGCTTTCTTGAGTGTCTTTCTTGGTCAGCACTTGGAGGCAGCCATGTATCACGCTGGAAGGCTGAATGACGCCCCTACTCACCCCCATTTCACAGGGGCCACAGCAGTTGAGAGGGACAGAAGCAGGACTAGAAGTGGGGTCTGATGTCAAGTCGGTTTGGTACAGCAGTTCATACACTCACACTGAGCCCTTGAGAAAACTAGGAGTCCTTCTGGCCTCTTCCATATGTGCTATAGCCAAGTCAGAATTCTCACCAGAAAAAGTGAAAGCACTCAGGTCGCACAGTCTCAGTGACTCCTGTGGGGACTGAGGGGCAGTGCCCGAGGGCAGGTCAAGCTGACATGGGCTCTCCCAGGCCCACCATCTCCTGGGATCATGTACCACCAAGGATGCTCATCCATACCCTCCTCCTCCTGACAACAGAGATGTGGAGGGAAGGCTGATGGCCTTGCTTCACCACGGGCTGGGATACAAGACCCCAGAAGTTTCTGACATCCCTGTACTTCCTCTTTAATTTTTTTTACTTATTGACTTTGAGAGAGAGAGGAACGGATGGATAAGTAGAGAGAAATATTGATTTGTTGTTTCACTTTGTATGCATTCATTGGTTGATTCCTGTATGTGCCCTGACCAGGGATGGCACCTGCAACCTTGGTGTATTGGGACGACGCTCTAACCAACTGAGCTACCCAGCTAGGGCTGTACTTCCTGCTTACAGTAAATGGCCCAAAGTCTAGCACATTCCCATACCAGGAACCTGAAAACAGCAGGCTTGTGGCCAAAGAACTCTGGGGTTTCCTCTTCTTCCTATACAGCTTGGAAATGGTTTCTGTGGGGACCCTAAAATTCAAGAAGACCGAAGGCCTCTGGACGTGCCTGGCCTCACCAACAAGAAACGGCAAAAAGTCCGGTGACCGTGGCTCCTCTTGAACCAGCATCTGTTAAAGCGCTGACTGAGGTCTACTTCCAGACTCCATCTGGGAGCCATTATCTGCCCTCCTAAGAATCTAGAGCCAACGAACAGTTCCAACGTCACACATCCTCGAGGGGAGAGAGCGAGCGCTCTCTGGAAAAAAAGCTCGAAAACTAGCCACCTATAATTTTTGGTCCAAACTTACATGCTCCGAATCAACGACCAGACAGACTCATGTTCTTGTTCACTTCAATGAACATTTACCCTTCCCCACCCATTGGGCCAAAAGTGACAAGACACCCTCTTGTCTTTAGAACAAGAAAGAGCCCTGGCTGGAGTAGCTCAGTGGATTGAGTGCAGGTCTGAGAACCAGAGTCACCGGTTCGATTCTCAGTCAGGGCACATGCCTGAGTTGCAGGCCAGGACCCCAGTGAGGGGTGCATGAGAGGCAGCCACACATTGATATTTCTTTCTCTAAAAATAAATAAATAAAATCTTTAAAAAAAAAGAACAAGAGAGAAACAAAGAGCACAGCCTTCGACCCTCCACCATGGTGGTGGCCAGGAGGCATGGTGGCCAGCTTGGGCTCAGGGACCTCCAACTGCATTTGAAAGACACATGGCTCCTATCCACTTAAAATAATCGTTTTGTCGATTAATTATATGCTACCTGAATTGTTACTTAAGTCTTTCCTCATTTACTTTGTAATGTGTTATTTCTAGGCTCTTTCATTTGGCTGTGAAATCTAAAGGCAAGGAGAGCTCTCTGGTCCAGCACTGTTCTGAATGTCCAGAACGACATCGGGACAGTGCCTGGCACACAGGAGGCATTAAAACAAAACTGCTGGGTGAATGTTTACTGATCTATTTTCCTATTAAATTAGATTCTAGTTTATACAAGGGAAAGAGAAGAATTTTTCTACAATTGACAGGAAAGAGAAGCCTAACAGGAACTGTAGGAAACTGGCTTAGTAAGCTACGCCCAACCAGGGGCAGGAGGTTGCTGAGCCAACCGCTTCCCGAGGGAACAAAGATGTGAGCAGGCCATCCTGTGGATCCTGTTGGGGAAGCCCGGTGCTGACAGAGAGCCTTCCTGCCCTCTGGCATACAAGATCTCCCGAAGTCTGGCAGGAAGGGTGTGTGCTCAAACTAGTCAGGGCCTGACAAAACAAGGGAAATGGCACCCTTGCTACACACCCTCCTCCCCTTTCTGTGGTGATGCATGCCACAGAAACGGAAGAACGAACCTATCAATCACAATCAATTTCCTGGCGTCCAGGTCTTTGAACTCGGACTTCAGAGAGAAGAACTTTTTACATTGCCTAAAATGTAATAAACCCTGCGACAGGCCAACTCTTAAGGCATCTGCTTACTTATGGGAGGCAGGGAAGGCGGTCTTCCCCAAGCCACCACCGACCCAGCGTGCCCTGCCCGGCACTGCCCCAGAGTACCAGCACCTGCAGGCTCCAGGCCAAGAAGGACCGCCCAGAGGGAGGCACCATCTGCCCATGCTGCAGCCTGACCATCCGTACCTAGAGCCTTCACAGATATTTGCCGGGTGAGTGGAGGGGGGATATTGATGCACACCAGATCCACGTCTTGATGCAGCAAGACATCATCAGTCTGGCTGGTGTAGAAGGTGATGTTCATCTCTTCGGCAAGCTGTTTCGCCTCTTCCTCAGTCTTCCCCCACAGGGCCTCCACGGTGAACCCTTCTGCCCTCAGCAGTGGGACCAGAACCCGGGCAGAGCTGCCAGTCCCAAACACGCCCACTCCCGGGAGCATCTTCATGCCAGCTTCTCTGGTCAGCAACTCATCTCCTCACAAGAGCCTCCAACATGAGTGTGACCGTCCCACAGTCCTGGTCAGACATGGCTCCTGGAACAGCAAGCAGTACACTGGCTGTTAGTGGAGGGCACAATCGGGTGAAGTTTTCTGGCTTGTGCAGGAGCTAGAAGCTCTCTGCCCAAAAGCACAAATGAAACCCTGCTGCAAAATGAAAAGCTGCAGAACCTTCTCCCAGAGAGACTTAAGGATATTAGCAATATCCAACTCCTGGAAGAAGGGAAAATGAAAGCAATGAGTAAAGCCGGGTTCAAATAAATCCCTGTTCTGTCACTTCATTTTCTGTGTGACTCTACTCAACACATTCTACCTTCAGGGACGTAACGGTAAAGTTCATGATTCTATATTATATTACCAAAAAAAAAAAAAAAAAGCAGGAAACGAAAACCAGTAAAAGATGAAAGAGAACGACCTAGGTGCTATACAGATTATAATTTTAAAATGTATGGTAGCAAGCATAGGAAAATGTCCACTAGAAACAAAAAATAAAAATAAAAATTTTCAACTACTAAACAGGCCATAACAAAAGCAACAGTGATGTATGAAATAATATTTCTATATAGTTATTTATGCCAACATTGAATATGGTAGTGAAAACTGGGAAACAACCTAGATGTTTAATAACATCTAGATAAATAACACTACAGCGCTACTGAAAACCACGAGGAAGAAGGCCCTCAATGACCTGAAAGACAGCACCAGACACTTGTTAAAAAGTGGGAAAACAGCCCAGCTGGTGTAGCTCAGTGGATTGAGCACGGGCTGGGAACCAGAGGGTCCTGGTTCGATTC
This sequence comes from Micronycteris hirsuta, assembly GCA_004026765.1. Classification (NCBI taxonomy): domain Eukaryota; kingdom Metazoa; phylum Chordata; class Mammalia; order Chiroptera; family Phyllostomidae; genus Micronycteris; species Micronycteris hirsuta. The sequence goes on from PVJI01003560.1 coordinate 71,315, forward strand.
CCAGTCGGGGCACATTCCTGGGTTGCAGGCCAGGTCCCCAGTGAGGGCCATGTGAGAGGCAACCATACATTGCTCTTTCTCCCTCCCTTCTCCTCTCTCTGAAAATAAATAAATAAAATCTTAAAAAAAAAAAACTTAAAAAAAAAAAGTGGGAAAACAGTGGGGAGGTGGTGGAGGTGGAAGGGGGTATAAGGGGGCTAAATGGTGATGGAAAAAAAATAATAAAAAATAAACAATTAAAAAATGAGGGTGGAAACGGGAAAAACAAAACAATATATGAGGTAGGATATCAATTTCCTTTAAAAAGTAGAGAAGACATATATACAAAACATATATTGACATGAGAATATACAAGGGTATCTATAATGTATCTATAAATATATTACAAACATAACAATAGAAGGACCAGAATACGCCTGAATGTCATGATTACTCAAGTTGACGGGACTCTGGATGATTTCTATTTTTTGAACATTGCCAAATTTTCTACAATGGGTATGTTTACTTATTTTCCCCTCTGATCACAAGGGTTATAAAATGAAATAAAGAACTAAGCCAAAGAGAACTCTACTGAGAGACCACGATGGACTTCAGGTGTGCTCAGGGACTCAGGCCTGCCCACGCGGCACCCTCCCTCAGCTACACCAGCGGTCCCCACTCTGGCTGTGCTGGGGCCACTGATGACCCCAGACCCACCGAATCAAACCGTGGGACGAGGCTGTGTCACTATCATTTTTATTGTTTTTACTAGTATTATTTCTGTGTGTGGTAAAATACACAGAAAACTTACCATCTTAACCCAGAAGTGGAATTGCTGGATCATACAGTAAATCTATTTTCATTTTTCAAGGAACTGCCATACTGTTTTCCACAGGGGTCGTACCATTTTAAATAACAATTTTTATTAACACTTTACAGTCCTTTACTCCACCAATTATCTTTTAAAAATCTGACCACTTCTGATCTTGGTCACTGCAAGTCCAATTGAAAAAAAAAAAAAAAGATTTTATTTATTTATTTTTAGAGAGAGGAGAAGGGAGGGAGAAAGAGAGGGAGAGAAACATTGATGTATGAGAGGAACACGGATTGGTTGCCTCTCACACACCCCCAATGGGGACTTGTCTAGTTACCTAGGCATGTGTCCTGACCAGGAATTGAACTGGTGATCTTCCAGTTGGTGATTCCCAACTCACTGAGCCATACCAGTCAGAGCTGCAAGTCCAATTTTTAAAAGCTTTATCCAAATGGTTCTGGCTGGTGTTGCTCAGTGGATTGAGTGCCGGCTTGCAAATCAAAGGATTGCTGGTTCAATCCCCAGTCGGGGTGCATGCCTGGGTTGTGGGCCGGGTCCTCATTTGGAGGGGCACGCAAGAGGCAACCACACACTGATGTTTCTTTCCCTCTTTCTCCCTCCCTTCCCCTCTCTCTAAAAATAAATAAAATCTTTTAAAAAAAGTTTTATCCAAATGTATGATTTTGCTGTTCTACTTTTATCCACATAACGTTGCTTCACTTGCATCTATCCCCTCACATCTGAGTCAACCTACTTGTCAGTTCCATGGAGACACCCATTCTTGTTGTAAATGCATCGTGATTAACGAGTATGTCATTCCCAACTGTGAGCACTAGGGCTGTATACAACTTTCCATCACTTCCCTCCCCATCTATGATATCCTCCCACCTTTCTGGTCATTTTGGAGTGCCACTTTTGGGTTTCCCTATTCTTGCCCCAGCTCCTTCAATGCCGAGGTTCTTGAGCTTCTGTCAGAGACACGCTCTTTTCTCATCCCACATGCCCTTGACTGCTCAGATCCAACGGTTTAACTGGTATACTGGTGACTTCCAAATCTGCAGCACAAGCCCAGCTTTCTCTCCAGAGCTTCACACCAACATATTCTACTCCTGAACATACGCTGATGTTCTACACGCTCCACTAAACCCATGTGACCAAACCTGAGCAGAGTGGCACAGCGAGACGGCAAGCGCACATGAAGTGAAGTCACTGGAGATACTGGGTTCAAACCCTGGCTTCGCCGCTTCTTAGCTAAATGCAACTCTTTCCATGGGTAAAACAGGTCTGATGCTATATAGCTCCCAGGGTCCTTTGAAGGTTAAATGAAGTCCAATTTTAAATTAGTAGTAAAGTATCTGATATATATAGTCAGCATTCAATAAATATTATAAACCTTCCTTCAAACAATTTCTTCCTATATTCTCTCACGGAATGTCATCATCATCAACCAAGAAAGCCAGCCAGCACCTGCAGCCTCTCTATTCCTCACCGCACAGGCAACTCAACGTCAAGTCTGGTTGATCCTAGGTCTCTATTATCTCTCAAGTCCACCCCTTCTTTGTCATTCTTTCTGCTACCAGCACCACCCACCTGAATGACTGCAACTTGATCTCTCTGGCTTCCAAGATTTCCTTCCTTCATCCATTCCTCATATTGCATATAGATCTTTCTAAAACGCTAATGAGCTCACACCACTCCTTTCCATTTTACACCCTTTCGTGACCTCCCATTGGACTCAGCATGACTTACAAGGCCCAGCAGGACCCATAAACCTCAAGATTAAGTCCAGCTTTGTGCAGGCACTTTCAAGGGTTATCTTCAGGAGAGACGAGTTTCCAAACACACACTAAGATAACCCAGTAAGAATGCTCTGTGAACCAGTTAAAAGTTGGGCGTACAGTTACCTGAAATGACAGCAATGGCTTTCAGAGTAACTGATGATGAGTGGGTTTTATTCTTTCTGGGAGAATTAAATATATAGTAGGGAATAGTTATTTACTGAGATTCTTTCAGATCATATTAACACCATATCCTTTCACAAAAACTTGTACATGAATGCTCATAGAATTATTCCTAATAGCCAAAAAGTGGGAACAATCCAAATGTCCATCAACTGCTAAAAGGATAAACAAAATGTGGTATATCCATATAGTTGGTATTATTCAACCACAAAAAGTAATGGAAGTACTGATACAAACTACAATATGGATGAACCTTGAAAACATCTTGCTAAGTGAAAGAAGTTAACCACAGAAGGCCATACAGTGTATGATCCATTTGCATAAAATTTTCATAAAAGGGAAATCCATGGAGACAGTAGATCAGTGACAGGGGATAAGGGTGGGAGAAATTGGGAGATATAGGGACCCAACTTTGTTGTTCTGCATGTAGTTATTCAGTTGTTCTAGCATCATTTATTGAAGAGACTATTTCTTCGTCTGGAATGACATTGGCATCTTTGTTGAAAATCAGTTGACCGCAAATATATAGGTTTCTTTATGGACTTTCAATTTTGTTTCATTGATCTATATGTCTAGCCTTATGCCAGTACTACCCTTAGTTACCTTAGCTTTTTTTTAAAAAAGATTTTGTTTATTTTTGGAGAGAGGGGAAGAGAAGGAGAAAGAGAGGGAGAGGAACATCAATGTGTGGTTGCCTCTCACACGCCCCCTAGTGGGGGACCTGGCCTGCAACCCAGGCATGTACCCTGACTGGGAAAGGAACCAGCAACCCTTTGGTTTGTAGGCCAGCGCTCAATCCACTGAGCCAGGGCTAAATTACTTTAGCTTTATAGTAGGTTCTGAAATCAGTAAGTGTGAGTCTTCCAACTTTGGTCTTTTTCAATATTGTTTTGGCTATTCTAGGTCCCTTGTATTTCCCTATGAATTTTAGGATCATTTTGTTAATCTGGGATTTTGATAGAGATTGCTTTGAATCTGTAGATCAACTTGTTATCTACTTGTTATCTACAACTGTTACCTTAATATTGAGTTTTCTGATCCATGAACACAGGATGTCTTTCCATTTATTTAGGTCTTTTTAAATTTCTTTCAATAATGTTTAATAGTTTTCAGAGTATAAATTACACCTTTATTTCTAAGTATAAATTGTGTTCGATGCCATTGTAAATGGCAGTTTTTTCTTAATTTTCATTTTCAGACCCAGCATCTCTTTTATGTCTAAGGTGATGTAAGTGCACTGTGCAGAGTATGTGTCTACGTCAGGGGCTGTTCTGCCCGCGTAGCCCAGCGGAGCACCCTGTCCTTCCAGATCCTACATGAAGGACACCTGTGCCTCTGTGAACCGCTGAAACAAGCACGACTTGGCTTCCTCGAACTCCAGACTCCTGCCAGCTTCCTGCCTCCTCTGGCCTCTACTGCCGGGGGGCTGTGGACCTTGGCTTCCCCCTGAACTCTACCATTGGGTTTCAGCTTAACCATCTTTCTTTGTTTCTGATGGTGACTAATGTCTGTGGCCTCAACCACCCCCCTTTCCTCTTTGCTGATAATTTTTCTGCTCCTACCGGCTTCCCTTCTAATTAGAAAACAGGTTAGTCACATAAAATTTTCATGTCCTGGACTCCTGTCAGCAATTTTGGTCACTTTCTGCATTTATACGTTCTTTTTGCATTTTTACAGGTGTTTTTATTTTGAGAGTACATTTATTAAAGCTGGGGACAGTGAAACAAGGAAGGGCTTAGGATAGAAGAAGCAACAGGAGAGAGCCTAGGTGGGGCTGCTTTGGCTCCCTGAGAATTGAGAGAAAAGGGGCCTTGGAGACAGGTTCAAGGGGTGAGCCCAGGACAAGCTGTCGCTGTCCAATGCTCCCCTGGTTGCAAGTCTCGTGGGGACCCTTAGAGTCTAGGAGATGCAAGCCTATGAGGGAAGAAGAGCGGGGAGGGAAAGGCACAGGCATGCTCCTGGGAAAGAGAGCACACCAACAGGTTATTTTTGGTTACTTACAGGTCATGGGTACCCTGAGAGCTGGAGTGTCAAATTTGTTGCACTAGATAAGTAAGATTCTGCTTAAATTTTGTGGGTCATTAATTACCAAAAGCTAAAAGGGCCCAGGGCATGAGACATAGCCACCATAGCCAAGGATGCCCATGTCCTCTCTAAATCCACACCCAGGACACATTTCCTCCTCTCTAGCACCTTATTTCTTCATGCTCTAGTCATGTTTGGGTGTATGTTTGCATGTGTGGCTTACAACAACAAAACGGATTAGAATAAATTTTAATAACCTCTGTTTTATTGACACTGACTCAAAGAGAAGCTTTATCAACACCCATAAAGGGACATCAGCTGGGCCCTGAGGAAGTCAGATGGCATGACGCTGGGCAGGCTTGATAACTAGGTATTTCCTGCTCAAGCAGGCAGAGCTGGTTTTCCTCCTTTATTTCTCACCCCTTCTCATCCCTAACATTTCCCTGCTGCTTGCCCCTAATGTCCTTGTATATACGTTTCAGGTGCCTCCAAAGATCCCCATAAACCCAGGCCTAGCTCACACGCATTCCAATCACCACATGCTGGTCAAGAATGAGGGGCAGAAAGTACGTTGAAAGGACTGGCTATACACATTTTGACAAGGCTACAGGTTATGGGGAAAGTAGCACAGAAGTTAGAGGCATGGAATCTGCAGCCAAACTTGCCTGGGTTCAAGCCCTGGATCCACTGCTCACTAGCCTGGTTAACTCCAGTTAAGTTTTTTCTTCTTCTTTTTAAATATTTATTTTTAGAGAGAGGGGAAGGGAGGGAGAAAGAGAGCGAAAGTAACATTGATGTGAAATAGAAACACTGATTGGTTGCCTCTCGCATATGCCCCGACATGGGGCTGAACCCACAACCCAGGCATGTGTCCTGACCGGGAATTGAACCAGCGACCTTTTGGTTTGTGGGATGATGCCCAACCAACTGAGCCACACCAGTCAGGACTCAAGTTTCTCAGTCATTCCATGCCTCTGTTTTCTCATCTGTAAAGCAGAGATAACTATCTACCTCTGAGAGGACTTAAGGATTAAATGATTAATATCTATAAAACATTTGTAACAGGGCCTAGGCCATGGTAAATCACTTTTAAAGTCTTTTTAAAAAGATATATGTATGACTGACTTAGAGACTTCCCCTTCAAAAGCTGTGCAGGAATATGAAGATCATATTCTGAGCTACTGTGTAGTGAGTGCATCAGGCCGGGCAGCGTTTACTGAAATATATAGTACGTCTCTCTAAGTCCATGCAACCCTGTCTCCCAGACAGGAAACAGCAGCTCAGAGAAGCGAGGTAACTTGTCCAGCGTCCCACAGCTGGCTGTATGGATGAAAAAGGGGTTCTACAGAAAGCAACCTCACAGGGTGATCTGATCATAAATTCCTACATGGGCAGCCATACAACTTCTTTTGTAAAAGGTTTATCTTTACCTTAAGCAAGTCCTGTCCAGGGTTTCTGCACATCTAGGTCAACGCCTCTCTTCTAAAAAGTAACCATTCTCAAGAAAGCACAGAATCTCGTTAACTATCCTGTAATCCAATCCCTGCCTTGCTCTCTCTGACTTACTTGTTATCTGCCTTACCTTCCCCTCCTTGATTCTAAATGCAAAGAAGCAGCTGCAAACTGCCATTCTCAGACAGCAATTTTCTGTCCGTTGAGCTCTTGTTTCCAGGCATATCCTCTGTTTGGCTCAAATAAAATTTTATTAAAATTCTCTACAGGTTTGACACAAACAGGCCCGGCTGGTGTAGCTCAGTGGATTGAGCGCGGGCTGGGAACCAGAGGGTCCCGGTTCGATTCCCAGTCGGGGCACATGCCTGGGTTGCGGGCCAGGTCCCCAGTGGGGGCCATGTGAGAGGCAACCATACATTGCTGTTTCCCTCCCTCTCTTCTCCCTCCCTTCCCCTCTCTGTGTAAATAAATAAAATCTTTAAAAAAAAAAATTTCTCTACAGGTTTGGATGTCCTTACACTGACAGCTGTGTGTGTGAGACCTGGCACAACCAGCTGTGAAACCCTGAGCACATTACTTAGCTTCTCCGAACCTCTGTAAAAACCCTCTGACGGGGTTCAATCCCCTGCGAACGAAGGGGCTGCCGGCTGATTCCGTCAGGGCACATACCTGAGTTGCAGAGTTGCTCCCCAGTTGGGGACATGCCAGAGGCAACCATATATCAATGTTTCTCTCCCTCCCTTTCTCCCTCCCTTCCTCTATCTCTAAAAATAAATTAAAAAAAAAAAAAAAGTCCTGAGTTCAGAAATTTAGAAAACCTAGTATCAAATACTGGCAAGGACATAAGGCAACTGTTCATTGTTGGTGAAAATGAAAAATGGTACAGCCACTTTGGAAACAGTTTGTCGTTTTACAATCAATATATACTTCATACAACTTAGTAATCCCACTTCTAGGTATTTACCAAGAGAAATGAAAACTTATGCTTACACAAAAGCCTGCATGTGAATGTCTCCTTTTTTTAAAAAAAGATTTTATTTATTTATTAGACAGAGGAGGAGGGAGAAAGAGAGGGAGAGAAACATCAATGTGTGGTTGCCTCTTATGCACCTCCCACTGGGGACCTGGTCCACAACCCAGGCATGTGCCCTGACTGGGAATCAAACCAGCAACCCTTTGGTTCACAGGCCAGTGCTCATTCCACTGAGCCACACCAGCTAGGGCTGAATGTCTCCTTTTTAATGTTGGTTTTATTCATAACTGCCGAAACTTGGAACCAACACAAATGTCCTTCAGCTGGTGAACGGGTAAACAAACAGCGGTAGTATATCAATGCAATGGACTGCTTACTCAGCAATAGAAAAGAACAAACCACAAGTGCACGCAATGTCACGGGTGATTCTCAAATGCATTATGCTAATTAAAAGATGCCAGACTTTTAGGCTCCATACTGATTCCATTTACATAACATAATGAAAAAAGCACACTATAGGGACAGAAAATAGATCAGTGGTTGCCAAGGTGGGGGAATAGGGGCAGGATTTGAGTACAGGGGGCCACAAGGGAATTTGGGGTGTGTATGTGAAGAAACTGTTCTATATGTTTTTGTTTTGAAGCAAGGAGAATCTTTATTTTAATTTTTATTGAATTTATTGGGGTGACATCGGTTAATAAAACTGTACAGGTTTCGGTTATATAATTCTATAATACATCATCTGTATGTTGTACTGTGTGTTCATCACCCCAAGTCAAGTCTGCTTCCATCACTATTTATCACCCCCTTTACTCTCTTCTACCTCCCCTCACCTCCAAAACTGTTCTTGACTATGGTGTTGGTTACACGATTATATGCGTTTGTCAAATCTCATAGAACTGTACATTAAAAAGGGTATAAAGTTTAGTGCTATGCAAATTACATTTCGGTGAATATGATTAGCTCAAAAAATGATAATGAAGTTCTAAACCTAAGTGACGGAAAGCTGTAGCATCATTAAGAGAAACAGGGAACCCGAAGGCCTGACGAAGCTGTGTGTGGAAGCTGGGGTCTGTGGACTCTTTGTTCCCAGGCTGGCAGAATCACCATCTCGCCCTGTGTGTCCAGTGTGTGGAGCCACAGCTCCTGCGAACCCACAGGACCATACCCACGCCCTACCCCAGGGGTGGGCGTATCCCATCTGACACCTGTTCTGTAAATAAGGTTTTACAAGGAACACAGTCACCCCCATTCCTTTACCTATGGTTGCTTTTGTGCTACAAGCGCACATGGGTGCAACAGGTACTCGTAAACCCACAAGCCAAAGGTACCTGCCATCCGGCCCCTTGCAGAAGAGGTTTGCTGACCTCTTCTATCCCATGGGTTATAAGGCCAGGAGCTCCAAGTGACAAGAGTATAGTCATGAAGGTGGCCAGGATTCTGACAAAAAGAACATCCTCCCTCACTGAGTGAAGAGTCTGGGCACTCTGGAGTGAGCTCATACCTTCAAAGACGTCACTCATTCACCAGACAGCTGGGGCAGGGGCCAGACCCTGGGCAGAAGGTGCCTATGAATCCTTTCCTATCAACAATCCCTTACAGTGCTGGGAGTTGCAACGCGCAGCTTACATTCATTTAGAATTTAGACAGCCACAGCTTCCTGACACACAGGATTTTTCACATGTCCTACTAAATAATCTGTACGTAGACAGTTAGGTTTTTAAAAAAATTTAATTGTGGTAAATACACAACATAAAATTTACCATCTTGAACATTTATTTTTTTAAATCCTCACTTGATGATATGTTCACTGACCCTAGAGAACAAGGGAGGGAGGGAGGCAGGTTTTTTCAAGTGTCATTACTTGTTCTGGGATTGTGTCTTCCCGATTCTATTAAAAGCATCAAGAGCCCTGGCTGGTGTAGCTCAGTGGATTGAGCGCGGGCTGGGAACCAAAGGGTCCCAGTTCGATTCCCAGTCAGGGCACATGCCTGGGTTGCAGGCCAGGTCCCCAGTGAGGGCCATGTGAGAAGCAACCATACATTGCTGTTTCTCCCTCTCTTTCTCCCTCCCTTCACCTCTCTCTAAAAATTAAAAAAAAAAAAGAAAAAAAAAAAGAAAAAGAAAAACCAGGGTGGCGGGGGAAGCATCAAGATCTCCAGAAGCTTAGAGATGGATGGAGCTGGGGGGTTCCAGCCAAACTATTAAAAAATGTACCTATAATAATTTGCCCCACAACTATCCTTTTTTAGAATTACAAATCATGCTTTCTATTTTTCAGTGCCAGCCTTCAAAAAGAGCCATTAGGGATTCCTACAGACAAAATTACTGCCTTGTAATACTATCCTTTACCCTGCAAGCCACACAAATGCAGTCGATTGATTTTTCAGGCAAAGCATTCAATCAATTCAATAGGGAAACACTCTTTTTTAAGAAATGGTGTTGTCCCTGGCTGGTGTGGCACAGCTGGCTGGGTGTCATCCTGAAAACCAAAAGGCCACTGGTTCAGTTTTTGGTCAGGACACATGCCTGGGTTGCAGGTTTGGTCCTCAGTCGGGGTGTGTAAGGAAGGCAGCCAATCGATGTTTCTCTCTCACATAGTTTCTCTCCCTCTCCTCTCTCTCTTCCCCTCACTCTACATTCAAAAAAACAAAACAAAACAAAACAAAATATATATATATAAAGAAATGGCCCTGGCTGGTGTGGCTCAGTGGTTGAGTGCTGGCCTGAGAATCAAAGGGTCACCGGTTCGATTCCCAGTCTAGGGCACATGCCCAGGTTGCAGGCCAGGTAGGTCTCCTGTGGGGGCAGTGCCAGAGACAACAACACATTGATGTTTCTCTCCCTCTCTTTTTCCCTCCCTTCCCCTCTCTAAAAAAATAAATAAATAAAATCTTAAAAAAAAAAAGAAAGAAAAAGAAATGGTGTTGAAACAACTGGATACCCATATGGCAAAGAACTTGGACCCCTCTTCTCTCACTGAATATACAAAAATTCATGAGATCCAAGACCTACGTGTAAAAGCCAGAATCACAAAACTTCTAGAAAAACATCAGAGAATATTTTAAGGCCATGGGGTGGGTAAGGGTTTCTTGGACAGGACACAAAAAGCACTAACCCATCGATGAAGCGGGTTTCAGAATCTAAAAAATTGTCTGGTTCATCAAGGCATCATTAAAAATGAATAGGCAAGCCACAGACTAAGGAGAAAATACTTGGCAAACACACATGTATCAAAGAACTTATATGCAGAACTCTTACAAACCAATAATAAAAAATGAACAATCTACCCTGGCTGGTGTGGTTGTGGGTCGAGCACCAGCCTGTGAACTGAAAGGTCGCCGGTTCGATACCCAGTCAGGCACATGTCTGGGTTGCTGGCCAGGTCCCTAGTTGGGGGTGTGCGAGGCAACCTATCAATGTTTCCCTCTATCTCTGTCTCCCTCCCTTCCCCTCTCTCTAAATATAATGAAATAAATAAAATCTTTAGAAAAAGAAAAATTTCAGACTTTGTTCTTATATAGTTAGTTAATCAATAAGCCAAGACATACATACTGAGCTCATCAAAATTGTATATAATTCAGTAGTGTCTTGGAATATGTTCGCAAATTGAATAGAAATTATTTATATCACTAATCTAATGGTTTAATGGTTCAGGAAAGAAAATAAGCATCATGTGATTAACAGAACAGCTCTGCCTGCCCTTGGGATTAGGAAAATGAGCTGCTTCTCTCCGTCTTAAACTACAACTCGAACTGCCAAGAGGGTGGCTTCACTCGGAATTGTCTTTCCAACCACCACCCCTCCTCCACATGACATGACCCCTCCTCCACATGACATGACTCACGCTTATCAGTTAGCTCAGTCCCCTTGTAGTCAAGTTTCCTCCCTCCAGACAGAGAAGCAGGCTGTATGACCAGCCTTGAAGGACGGACCACAGTGACCCAGCACTCGGGGGCTATGTTCAGTCAAATGCCAACGCACAATCAGGACGGGAAGACAAGGGATCGTGATTCAAACCTGACCAGTTCATAAGGAAACACTCTGGCTGCAGTGAAGCCTTTCTGCTCCATAGCCAGCCCATCACTACACCCCAACAACTGGACACTGTAACGCCCCTTGAATTTACCTACTGCTCTGGTTCCCTGAACAGACACCCATGGTTCTACTGCTTCTAACCACTTCCTTCCCCAGCCTTTAGATGTCCCTAGGATAAATGCCAAATTCCTTGGTGGGCTCACATACCACCTCCCCAGTGTGGGCTGGACCAGCCTTAGCACTTTTGCCTTACATCGGCTCGACATGCTACCAAACCTAACTCCTTCAGTCCTGCTTTGAGATGTTGGTCCCAGCTGCTTGCTCTGCCTGGAAGAGTATCTCCCCTTCCTTCCTCAGGCTAACTCCTTCTCAGGAGATCTGTTAGGGCTCCACTCAAACACCACTTCTTCAGGGAGGCCGTGCCTGGACTGGGTTAAGTTCTCACCGTTCCCGAGCAGCCTGGGCTCTGGCTTTCACGTACTTCACTGCAATCATCTGTTCAGATTCTGTCATGGTGGCAGGACCTTGCTTCCCAGAACGTGTTGGGGAAATAATCAGGAAGGCCCTCCATGTGGCCTTCACCATCAATCATGTTCCAAGAATTAATTAGGAAGGCATGTCTCATTGTCCCCCAGCCCTCCTTTTGGCCCTCCAACATCTAGAACTGAGCCAGCATGGCAGACAGGCCATCAGTGCCTGCAGAGCTGGACCCAAAGAGGAGAGCCAACCACGCCTCAAAACCAGAGCCTGAGCAGGAGCTGGGAGGAAGCACACGGCCTGAGCCTGGAACTGCAGGTTCATGGCAGCACGACTACCTGCAGTGCAGTCACAGCTCCTCATGACCAGTCTGTTCTTGGAGCCCGAGAGTAACACGAGTGCTTCCAGCACGACCGTTTCAGATAGATTTGAAAGTGTTTCTCTACCTGCATTTATGTTCCCACTGAAAAATAAAGCCAAACTAAAGCTCAAACAGGTATTGAGCTTTACACATTAGGCAGGATAAAGGCTTTGGCCCCTGGGTTTCCATGGAGAAGGTTTACTTCTCCTATGACTCGTTTAAGCGCTTATACTGCCTCAAAGACACGGTCACCGACTGCTGCCTTCTCATTGACAGCAAAACCACTAAGAGGACAAAGAAAAAAAATACTATTTCTCCAGGCCCACACACTGACGTGGGGGATAAAACGGGTAGGCGATAAACCACAAAATGAGAGCGCATACCTACCGCTGGCCAAAGATGCCAGCCCTCCCTCCCCGGCCCCCATCCGCAGTGTCCCAGGAGGGACACTAATGAAAGACCTAATGACCTGTCCAATGAGGCGTAACTACCCAACGTACAAAAGGGTCAGCTAAACCAAGTCATAAAGAAGTCAATTTAACACCCACAGAAGTATCTGGATCACCACTAGGTCTAAAAGTTAACATCAGGCCCTGACTGGTGTGGCTCAGTGGATTGGGCGTTGTCCTGCAAACAGAAAGGTTCGATTCCCCACCGAGCACTTACTTGGGTTGTGGGCCAGGTCCCCAGTTGGGGGAGTGCAAGAGGCAACTAATTGATGTTTTTCCCAAACATCAATATTTCTCTCCCTCTCTTTCTCCCTCCCTTCCCCTCTCTCTAAAAATAAATAAATAAAACCTTAAAAAAATAAAGTTAGCTTCAGCTGTTGATTACACTAGGAAAAAGTACTCATCTACCAGCTATATTAATTCTTTATTGTTTTTGAAAATCTGACAACCACCATATTACTTTTTCTGAGATTGCTTTAACAGCGAGTTTCAGACTGACATTAACCTGAAAATTCCATCCTCAGCCCTACTTTCTCCCAGAGCAATTTTATCTAACCCTTCAACTTTACTATGACCTCCCTGCAAAGATTCTTAACTTCCCATTTCCAGCCTTGACAATGCTCTGGCTCTAGTTCCATATTCCGGAAATCCCACCCAAGTGACTTACCAACTTCTCCCAACCCAAATTCATCTTTCCTCTCAAACTCGAACCCCTTCCTGTGCTCCCCCACCCCCTCCCTTTAACAGAGGGGGTGGGGGAGCACAGCAACAATATCCAGTCATCAGAGTCCCTTCCTCATTCATTTTCCAATATCTCTAAAGCCTCACAATGAACTAGGCACGATGCCAGGAGTGGAGCACGCAGCAGTTATCGGGCAGGCCGGTTCCCTGGAGGTTAGTTTCCATTTCTTGCTACACTCATAGCTAAATACCAAGGACTGATTTAACACAGGGACATAATGAGTGTTCAAAGGTCTTTCCCTGTGGCAGTCAAGTGAAAAAAAAAAGACTGCCTTTGCACACTTTTGGCCATGATGCCTGGGAAATAGTGAACCCTAGAGAGAGGTGTATTATATATTTTGGTTTTACCTGTGATCCCAAGAGAATGAGATTTTAATTACTGTAATAAACATTTTTCAACATTCAAACTTGATTTACTGAAATTTTCTTCGTGTTTTCCACCTTCTATATGGACACAAGTATTCTGATGCTGTGAAAACTCCTATTTCTATGGCAACAAGAGACACTCGAGAGAATGAATCACCTATCTGCCTGCCTTCTGAGTGTAGGACTTTTTAAAAAACATTTGATTTATTTACTTATTTATTTTTAGAGAGAAGGGAAAGGAGGGGAGAAAGAGGGAGAGAAACATAGATGTGCGAGAGATACATTTACTAGTCACCTCTCGCATGCCACCAAGTAGGGGCTTGGCCCGCAGCAACCCGGGCATGTGCCCTGACTGAGAATTGAACCCACAACCCCTTGGTTCACAGGCCTGCACTCAACCCACTGAGCTACACCAGCCAGAGTGAGTGCAGGACATTCTTAGGGCACCTCTAACCAGTGTTCTACTTGTATGCAGAAAACTGCTTCCCAACTAGCCCATGACCCCACTCAACTGTAATTTAACAATCTTCTGACTGGTAAATGTGAGATGTAAAATAATCTAAGCTCAGGACAGTGTGCCACATCACATCAGCCCTTTTTCCTTTTTCGTCAGCGTGTAATGAAGCAGGCTGTTTATAAAATACAGTATGTATATGGGGTATACCTACCTAAAAATAGCAACTCATTTCAGTATTTTAGAAGTTTCTAATTATTGTTTAAATGATGCACAATGTCTTGCCTTACTATTGAGACTCTAAGTTCCTTCGTGACCAAGACTGGGTTATATATGGTATTAAAGAGAAAACAGCCCCGACTGGTGTGGCTCAGTGGGTTGGGTGTCATACTGCAAAGGCAAAGGTCGCCGATTTGATTTCTCGTCGGGGCACATGCCTGGGTTGCAGATCCGGTGCCCAGATGGGGCGTATGTGAGAGAGGCAAGCAACTGATGTTTCTCTCTCTTTCTCCCTCCCTTCTCATGTTTCTAAAAACTAAATAAATAAAATCTTTAAAAAAAAAAAAAGGAGAAAACAGTTGCATGAATCTTAAAATTTCAAAGTATTTTGGTAACACTCCTACAATGATTTGGGAATTACTCAAAAGCACTCAACTGTTCTCTGCACAACAATATTAGTATGTCAGGCATAATAAGCGTTGAAGTAAGGAGAAACAAAGATAATACACTTAAAAGAATAACCAGGAGCAAGCCCAGGGATGGGGAAACCAAAACAGCCATTTAAACACAATGATTCACTTTTAAAAATAACATTAGATAAGATGTACTATGTTGAAACATTTCTTCCATTGCTCCAGAATACAAGTTACATCCCTTTAGGCCCTGGCACAGGAATATGAATTCAAAGGGCTGAAAAGTAACAGGAGGTACACCTGATCTCTCTACCATCTCCCAACTCCTGGGCAATCGGAGGATACCAGGCATGACAAACACACCATCCCACAAACTCCTGGAGCCACTCCCAGAGAGTTTCCTCTGAGACAAAGACCATTTCCTAGCGAGAACCACCACTGGGCTGCAGAAACCATTAACCACATGAAACTTCATATAATATGCTTTGGGACACTGTCCTACAAAACCACCCAACAAGCTTCCAAGAGACCGTAAGGGTGGAAACTATCCATCGACAAGCCCCTAAGAAATACCAGTTTTGGAAAGCAGCACAAGATCTGTAAGTCACCTTTCAATTATACACATTTAAATTCAAACCATATTATCGTTTGGTTCACTGACACCTGAGACAGGAAGAGATGTCACTGCCGCCAGACCCTGCCATTGTTCCCCCAGCCCCTCAGTTTTAACACAGTCAATAAAGCCAGGAGGGGTGAAGGCTGGCAGAGAGAAAACAAGTTCAATGTCATTCTTTACAGAAGCACAAAGACACTTTGGGGGTGGGGGGTTGTTTGTCTCAAAGTGGGAAGTACACTTTAAAAAAATTATTTTTGCCCTGGTTGGTGTGGCTCAGTGGACTGAATGCCAGCCTATGAACCAAAGGGTCACCGGTTCCATTCCCAGTCAGGGCACATGCCTGGGTTATGGGCCAGGTCCCCAGTAGGGGCGCCAGAGAGGCAACCAATCAATGTATTTCTCACACATTGATGTTTCTCTCCCTCCCTTCCCCTCTCTCTAAAAGTAAATAAATACAATCTTAAAAAAAAGAAAAGAAAAATAATGTCCCATTACTATACTGTATACAAATTCTCAAAAAGAGCAGATCTCCAATTTTTTCCTAGATGACATCCAATTCCAATGGTGGATTTATTCCAGAACTGAACCTTCCATAAATATGCATGAGTGACATCAGACATCAGAAAGGGTCTTCTAAGGTCTCCACAGTTTGATTCCTCTATTTTCTGTATGACAACTTCTTACATCAGACAGCACTGCATTTCCATTTCATTTTTCCTCTTACTGTGTAACTAGAAATTCAGTTCAGTGAAAGGAAATCCTGTTAGCATTACTGGCTTATCTGGTACCTTGGCCTATTAAATACTGTTGATTACTTTATTACAGGCCAGATTTGATAACTGTCCTCAGCTGCCCCAGAAAACAGAGTAGATGTTAAGCAATTATTTGTCAAAGGTTTCATTGCCATAGAAACAAAGAAACACTTTGAGTGTCTCTAAGTCCATCTTTCTCCTCTGAAAACAAATGTCTTTCTGATTATTGAAGCTCAAAAAATGTGCACAAACCCATGGGGCACACTCACTACATTTAAGCAGTATCTTCTCCAACTGCTCATTCAGTAATGTATCTTCCCTGGCTGGTGTGGCTCAGCGGATTGGATGCCAGCCTGCAAACCCAGAGGTCACCGGTTCGATTCCCAATCAGGGTAGATGCCTGGGTTGCAGGCCAGGTCCCCCCTTGGGGGTGGGGCATATCTCTCGCACATCAAGGTTTCTCTCCCTCTTTCTTCCTGCCTTTCCCTCTAAAAATAAATAGATAAAATCTTAAAAAAAAAAAATGCCTGCACTTACATTCAAAGCATGCTCCCACATCCCATCCAGCTCTGCAGATGGTATTCTCCTTGTCAATGTTACCTTGATTTTGGACTATTTGTTTGTCTTCTATCTGGGCTCGTGGTAAATTAATGAGGATTTCCACACAGAGTATAATGACTGTCATGAAACTTTCCTGACAGGATTTGGTTAACAGCGTGAATTCACCCACAGACTGCATACCCTTCTGATAATACCCCATATTTCTCTTGATGTGAGAAAGTCAATAAAATGCACAGCTGTGCAATGTTAATCACTATGCTGTATACCTGAAACTAATATAATATTGCATATTTACATCAAAATAAATTCATGGCCACAATATAGACCATATTAACAGGCCATAACAATAGTTATGGTCAGGCATTGATCTGTGAACCTAACGCGATCTTCTTTAAACTAATGTGGCCCATTAACATTATCATACTTTAAATGTACCTTCTCTTATCATTCTGGGAATGAAAAAAAAATGCTGCAAAATTCAATCTACACTGATGATTAGTTTTATCAAGCTAGCAACAAGCTGACTTTTTGACTAGAATCAGCGACTGTCTGTTAAAAACTGTAACTTCTTTCCCCCATATTACAAACCTTTAAGTTTCTTTTTTTTGGGGGGGAGGCTTTTTTTCATCGCTAATCCTACTACTAGCGGGTTCTAGTATTTCAGCCGAAATCTTATATATGAATTTTCTGAGGAAGTAAAAATAAGAACTGATCAGACCCAGACCAGTCATCCCACAGGCAAAGGAGGGCAAGCGGGAGGTGAGAGAAAGCCGCTCCCAAGGGAATCTTTATCTGTAAAACAGGGGCTCCACCAACAGAACTGCCCTCTGAAAATTTCCCCATCTCGGTCCAGACATTCTCTAAACTCCTAGTCCAAAGGCAGTCATTTTTCCACACTTTTTGTAAAGTGGATAGCCTTAAAACTCTTGTTCCCTGGTGTAGCTTTTCCAAATAAAATGAGTTTCCTTATGAAGAATGAACCTGGCTTCCCCTAACTCTCAAATACAACCATCCCCATACCTCTTCATATCACAGCAATACATGAGTGTCTTTTCTCATTTAACAGAGGTTCCCTTCGAAGGAAGGGTCATACACGAAGGGCCCCTCCTCCTGAGACCTTTGTGCCCAAAGCTTACAAAGATCCTCTGGGTGGTGGCTGGCCCTGGTTCTGGACACTCAGCGGGCACCCACTTTCCCCCAGTGTCTGGCCCTCAGCACGACACTATGGGGGAAAAGAGCATCAGCAAGATGGTTTAGAAGCGGACTTGGTCTCTCCAAGGCAGCTTCGAGCTTTTCCCTTCCTGTCCTGTTCTCCAGATTCGCAGTAGTTGGGGAGGAAAACTTCACGGAGTCCTCCCTCAGTCCTGATCTCTCCGCCCCCTCTTCCTTCCTCACCATTCACGTCACAATGGCTCCTGGATGGGAATGCCTCACCTCACCTTTGTCTCCGCAGGTCCATCTGCTTCCTTCCTGAGCTCCAAAGGTAGGCCAGGGCCCTTGAGACACGGCCCGTGGGCTCTGGGGCTGGCAAGAGCCGTACCTCCTGGGGTGTCCCTTCTCCCACCTGCCACCTGAACACTCTTTCCTTAAATAAAGATTTACCCCCGCTAAAAGTCCCATCTCACTCTGAAAGGGAATGACCAGCCACCTCGCCAGCCCTTTGTCTGGGGCTTCCACATCTCACATCCTCACCCACAAAACGTCACTCCTCACACAGGTAGGTGAGTCTACTCTGCACCGGGCGGGAGCCTAGGTTTGCCCGTCCAGTAAAGGAATGGGGTTAGGGACGAGGTCCCTCCAGAAGCCAAAATTTTACAACCAAACTTGCAGGTCCTACTTCTGAGGTGGGGAGGGCGAACTCCAGGGGCGACCCTCGAACTCCGCGCCTGTGCCGGCAGTTCGAACGACTGCCTCCAGCCCGGACTCTGGGTATCCCCGCCTCCGACCTCCGACGCCCGGCCGCCTTAGAGGCCCGGCCGCCGCCGCCGCCGCCCGCTCGCGGCCGCGCCATGCCCTCCTCCATCCTCACCCGTTGCCGCAGGCCACCTCTCACCTGGCACGCTGGCATTGCCCGCCCCGCTCCGCACAGGAGACCTTGGGTCCGGACGGTCTCAGCGGACACCAACCCCCAGTGAAGGAGGCGGGCAGGAATTCACCCGCCGCGGAGTCTAGCGCTCCGCTACCAGAACGCGCCGCCTGGTTTCTAAGGAACCGGGGGCTCTGAGAAGGGGGGGGGTTGCGCGAGGTTGGGGGGGGTGGGGAGGGATGGCGGGAGATCTGCGCATGCTCCCTGACGGGGGCGTGGAAGCGCGAGGGGAGGAGCCATGATCTGTAGTTGCGCATGCTCGCTGGTTGTTTGGTGGCGTTGGGGTTGTGTGTGTTGGCGGGAGGAGGTTAAATAGCCTGGCTGGAGTCCCTGGTCATTCATTTCCGGTGGTGGAGGCATCGAGAGATCGGTGTTACAACCTCGGATCCTTTCTAGTTGCATCAAGAGCAAGGACGTTCTGCCCTGGCCAAATAACTCGGTTAGAGCATCGCCTGGATACACCAAGGTTGCCGGTTTGATCTCAGGTCGTCAGGCCACAAACAAGAATCAAACAATGAATGCATCCATAAGTAGAACAACAAATCGATGTTTCTCTATTTAAAAAAAAAAAAAAAAGAGGCCTGGCTGGTGTAGCTCAGTGGATTGAGCTTGGACTGGGAACCAAGTGGTCCCGGTTTGATTCCCAGTCAGGGCACATGCCTGGGTTGCAGGCTGGGTCCCCAGTGAGGGCCATGTGAGAGGCAACCACACATTGCTGTTTCTCTCCCTCTCTTTCTCCTTCCGTTCTCTCTAAAAATAAATAAATAAAGTCTTTTAAAAAAAAAAAAGCAAGGAAATTCTAAAAACTGGTCGTTTTTGGTTGCCCATGAGTGAAGGAAAGGCTGCTGGAGGACATGATCTTTGTAGAAGGGCAGTTCTCCTGAATTCGCTTGCCAAACTTTGCAGCTTCCTAGATGTTTAGTTGTTCCTTAGGTATTAGTACTCTTGAGGACTTTGATCTCAGTTCCCATGATCTCTTTACTGGAGCCTATACCCACCCCACCCCCCAAATAAATACCATTTTGTAATAAGACCATCTTTGATTCACCAAATCCGGTAAGAGTAGTGAAACCTGTAAACGTTAGTGTAAAAGGCTATATTGAAATATGTGATTAGGGGTTATTTCTGCATGGGGAACCCCCACCCCTGTTGTCTGACTCTCCTGGTGTGAACCCCTTCTCCCTCCCGCTCAGCTAGCCCACTTTCCAGGGCAGCCTGTAATGATAGAACACGTCAGTTGAGCTGAGGCAGTTCCCACTGAGACCAGCTAGCCAGCAGAGCTGTCCCTGCTTTGGCAGGAGACAGAACTTCTCACTACTGTCATCTTTGTGAGCATGGGGGGCTTCCACAGTGAGGAAAAATTATAACCTCAAAGCCCCTTTTTCTGTTGGGATTTTATTCCCTATTTCTTCCCCTGGATTCTGAACAGCCAGACCCAAAGGAGGCAGAATCAAAGTGCGCTTATGTTTGATCTGTTTGTCTTAGTCATTGTTCAAAATTTCCCTCTAGAGCAGTTTCTTAACAATGGTGTTACAGGGTGCAGCCAAGAAATGGGCCCAAACAAGGATTTGTAGTGGGGTCCAGAACTCAAGGTATCCAGGAAATATCGGAAATATATGTATGGAATGTCCTCACCCCCACAGGTCTGAACTGGGTGGGGGATGGGACTCCTGGAGCAGGACCATGCTTTGAGCCAGAGGGATGGAGGAGATTTCCACCAAGGATGTAGCTGAGAGGCAACTCCCCCTAGACACAGCGCCTGCGTGAAAACTTGGAGATGGTTGGCTCTGGGCCATGGGGTCACCCCTGCCCACAGCTAACATGGCAGCCCATAAAAACTGGAGGAATGTGAAGTGCTGGCAGGTGTAGCCGAATGAAGGAGGAGTTGGAAATAGAGAAGGTCCGCGCGGGGGATTTAAACCCAGGCACGGCAGCCATATGGGGGGGCAGGGCTTGGAACAGGCGGCTTTTGGTGAGAGGGGAGAACCCCGCAGCTTTGGGGTTCCCTTTGCCACGCGCCTTGGGAGGCTGGGAAGCAAGATGTAGCAGCGATACTGGGCTCTCTCTCAGCGGTTTGGGGGAGTGCAGGAGAGATGCTGCAGGAAGGACTCTCTCTTGGACCACGCGGCTGAGGAGTGGGGACCCCCTCAGCCTGAAAGACAGAGGCAGGACCACGTGGCTTTGGGTGCCTTTCTTGGCCACGCGGCCTAGGAAGCAGCAGAGACTTTGCCTGGAAGAAAAGGGTACATGGACTCTTGCTGGTGGGTCATGAGAAGGTGCCACATGGTTTTGGATTAACTGGGGATTGCGGTGGCGACACAGTGGATGGTGTTGGAACTGAGGGTCTGCCTGAATCACGCTTCTACTTCTTCTCCTACGGTACCCTGGACTGGGAAAAGGGGGGAAGGAAGAACTGCGGGTGTTTGTAGGTATTCTAGAGAACTCTAGTATTTTAAAGAAGGCCTTAAGTCATTATCCCAGGCCTGTATAACATGTAAATAAATAATTCTTTTCCTTTTCACAAGTCTCTGGCATTGAGAGATATCTTTCCATTGGCAGCGAGCATAACGGACCTATGGAGCAGGGTTGGGGCATCATTGGATGTCCCCGGCACCCTTTGCTTTGTAACAGTGGCATGGTTGACATTTTGGGCCTGATAATTCTTTGTTGTGTGGACTGTGAATTAGAATATTTAGTGGCATTCCTGAATGCTACCCACTAGGAATCAGTAGCACTGTACCCCAGCTGTGACTAAGAAAAATAACTCCTTTGCCCTGGCTGGTGTGGCTCAGTGAGTTGAGTGTCAGCTTGAGAACCAGGGGGGCACTGGTTCAATTCTTGGTCTGGGCACATACCTGGGTTGTGGGTGGGTCTCCAGTGGGGGTTGCGGGAGAGGCAACCACACACTGATGTTTCTCTCCCTCTCTTTCTCCTTCCCTTTCCCTCTAGGTATAAATAAGATCTATTAAAAAAAAGAAAAATAACTCCAGACATTGCCGATGTCCTCTCAGGGGCAGAATTGGTCTAGGTTGGGAAACTAGTCTAGAGGGAAATCACTCTAGCTTTACTTACGGAATCAAGGACATTTGTGCTTATCTAGTATTTCACTCTTCCTGCTACACCAGCTTTTCCCTTAGAGTTCTGTAGAGTAATAGTCCTATAAAATGCTTGAGTGAAGCATTCTATTAGCAAGTCTGGAAAGGGCTGGGTTAAGCTACACATCTTTTCATAGGATTTTCACAGTTTTTAATTAGCTGAGATGTTCATTGTGACCATCCGTGACAGCTTTCCATATATACTGGACCATGGAACCCTTTTCCAGTTCCAGGAACGATGTCTCTCTGAGGTGTGGATCCACTTGCTCTCCAGCTACTCCAGTGACCTCCCCTACTCCAGTGACTTTCACCACCACCTGTTCCCTTCTGTTCCCTATACTCTTATCCATCCCTTTGCCCCAACCAAAAGCCTGCATTTGCCTTGTCTCATGCTCATCCCATATCCCTTACATCCAGTTGTGCTGCACACATCTAAATATTCTTCACGCCTGTCCTGTGTCTGGCCTGCTGCAGTAGCCTCATAGTTGACTTCTGTTTCCGGTGCCACCTCCAGGTGGGCAGCAGCATTAAGCTACTGTATCTCTCCTTTGCATCAAACCCTTATACTGTGGGGGCGGGGGAGGCAGGATAAGGCAAGAGCAGGCCAGTTACATCAAGGAGCATCCTCCTGGAGGCAGGGTGGTCACCTGTACTGCATCCCTATGTGCCAAACACTGCCCTATGCATGCTAGAATCTTCTACCACCATGGGGTAGAAGAATTGACCACATTTTAAGGATGGAAAAAGTGAAACGGAGGAAGGTTAATTTTCTTGGGTTACCCAGTTAGTAAAACAGGATTTTGAGCATGAGGTCTTTCTCCTCAGACTGACAGGAAGCTAATAACCTCAATACCCCTCAGAAAAGCTTTTACTGTGTAGTGTTTGGGGTGAACGTTATTTGCAATGTTTTAAAATCTTAGTTTGAGGGTAGGTGGTCCTGTGGCCCAATTTTTTGGAGTTTGCTTTTTCTTTGTCTCAGATAAAAGCTGTTTTGAGGGACAGAATTGAAGCTTAAGTACCTATCCTCTCTGGGGTGCTGAAAACACCCAAAATCTTGACAGACCTTAAGGCACCAGGGCCCTAGGCACTTGTGAGGCAGGCGGAGAAGAGGCAAAACCCGCCGGGACACAGTGTGTATGATGCACAAGGGCGCCAGCCCGATAAGACGAAAACAGACCAGGTACGCGTGACTGCTCATGATGTGTATTTTAATAAAAATAATTCTGTCAAAATACAACAGGAGTTTTTCATCTCTCAAGTACAATTTAATAGGATGTTTTGTGTTAGAATTCTCTCTAAACCCTCCCACACCCACAAGTTTCATGCTAATGCCGAGTATCGACTTGCGAGGACAAAGGCAGAACCAGTGTGCACAATGTGGAGGATGTCTGTGTCAGCTGTGGATACTAATGGAGGAGAACCCGATGCAAAAAGGTGGCGCCTCGGGCAGCCAGAGCCCACCGCCTGGCCACAGGTCCAAGTGCACAGGCCTGGTGGTCACGTGGGGCTCCGCCGCCCAGCTGCCACACAGTGTGCATACCTGAGTTGTGAGCAAACATGGGAACGATCAGCTCTGACAGTTCTCTGCCCCATCTTCTTTGTGCTTGCTTAAGGGGGAGGAAGGTGCTGAGTGGACGAGCAGCCCTGCTTCTCCATCTCTTGGTATCCCCTTTTGGAAGGCCTGCATCCAGCCACAGACCCACGTAGGTGAAGATCGGGGTTCTGCCTTTCTTTGTGTGGTCTGCCAATTTCCTTCCCTTCTGGAAGGAGCAATCGTTTGGTGGCACAGAGGGAAAGGTAAGTAAGGACAGCTGCTTCCCCAGGGCTGGACAACCCAACAGGGCTAAATCTTCCTCCTGAACCCGTGGGTCAAGTCCAGTTTTTCACCGGGTCTCCTCCCAGGTGCTTTCCCCACTCTTGGCTTCTGGAAGTAGGCTGGTAAAACTGGGTGTGCATAAGGGGCTCCTCGGGCTGGCAGGCAGGCCTGAACTATCAGCAAGACAGTGGGCTCAAGCAGCTTGGTTTTGGTCCTCTCCACGGCTTGTGGGGCAAAGGCTTATGTCCCAAAGGTAAGCTGTCCAAATGGGACAGAACGCCCCTCTGGAGAGGAACAGAGTAAACAACTTGGACTCAGCTGAAACAGTGAGATAAGGCACAGAAAATGGGGAGATGGCCATGGGTACTGAGTGCAAGCCAGGCAGACACCCAACCCCAAGCAGCACACAGCTCTCCGGAACCTCTCTCAGATGCTACGCACCCCAAGCCCAGGCACCTGTCCCCATCCCTGACACACCCCTGGAAGTACCAGCTGCTCAGACCCTGCTGGAGGCCTTCCTCACACTGCGAGCCTAACCCCTGACCCGCCTGATTCAGCTTTAGGACTAAACTGCATTGCCTAACCACAGGGGTGAGGTTAGTCCCAGCTCTGGTGCCAATCTGCTGTGTGACTTTGGCCAAGTCACTTAACCTCCTGGACCTGTTTCCTTATCTATAAAAGAGAGAACTGGTGGAGGAGATGTTCTCTGAACCCCATTCCAGCTGCAAATGCCTCTGATTTTAATTTCCAACCTGCTTGGCTCTGACCCTTTTAACGGACTGGTATTTCCAATCTCTGGGTTTGGGGGCTAGGCATCCTCGGCCCTGCACAACTAGAGTTTCCTTTGCAGACAGGACAACTCCCTGATGGGCCGTGGTCTGTGGGCTGTCAGCCGCCCTGGTGGGGACCAAGAAAACACAGCCATCTCTAGGATCATGTCCCAAGGCAGAACTCTGAGACAGCACAGAGCCAGGTCCTTGACCCATCACCAGCAGCTGGTCCAACTCAATCATTTCTCTTACTGTCCAGCTGTGGGCCCAGCAAGGCCTGGTGGGCACTGAATAGCTCAGGCCATCCCACCCATTCCTGTGTCCACTGACAGAGAACAGAAGCTTGCCCAGGCCAGAGCCAGGCAGGGACTGGAAATACAACTTCTGACCTTGCCCCTGCACAGGGGCTGTTCGCATGCTCCCTCCCACTGTGAGGCAGGTGGGGAAATCATGGTCCGGTCCCTGCGGGTGCTCTTCTGGGTAGACCTCCTCCCTTTCCTCTTCCCGGGCTGTCAGTCCTCACCACGGATGGCCCACCCACATCCTGGGAGCCAGCTTAGCCCTTCCTTTCTTGATTCCCTGATGGCAGTACCAGGACTGTTTTTGACCCACCAGCTGTAAGGATCCGTCTGACGGGGCTAGTGGGACATCTGTACAGCCTATGAGGTCCCTTCCTCTGGCCAGCAAATACTCAGAACTGTCTTTCCTAAGAGTGGCTGGGGCCAAACTGCAGGGAGCTGCCTGGCACAGCTGCAGTGAGGCCTGGCCTAGGGGGTCAAGGGTTCCATCCACTCCGGTGACTGGTAGCCCAAGAATCTGCCTTCACAAGGTCCTGGCTTCTCAACAGAAAGCATCGATTCTGTCAGAGTTGTGCAGAGCCAGTGAAGATCCACGCGGGAAGAAGGCAGCCCCCGTATTCGAGGGCCTCAGACCTAGGAATGGAGACTTCCTCCCCACAGCCTGACACGCAGCAGCTCTCAGGTCGAAGGCAGGTAGTTTCCGGGCGATCAACTTAGAGTAAATGAATTATTTGGCCATCTTAACAACAGGAGAAGGCAGGATGTTGAAAAGGAAAGAGAAAGAGGTGCAAGGCAGGCAGAGAAAGGCAGGGCAGAGTGGTAGATAGCGTGCTGGCCAAGGACTCTCTACTCCTTTGCTGTGCGGTGTAGCCCTGGGTTAACTCCTCTCCTTCTCTGGACCCCTGGCCCTACAGGTTTTCTGCTCAGTCCGATTCTTTGGGGCCTGGGGACCCACACCTCTTGGATGCTACAAACCAGCTTAGCCTGATCTGCCCACTAAGTGCCCCCACCCCAAAGCCTCTTGGGCTGCCCTAGGCTGCAGCTGGACCTGTGGCTCAACAAAGGGAAGCCTGAAATAAATCACTTGGCTGAGGTTACAGAGATGATTCTTTTTCAATGAATTGGACTCAAATAAAAACATGGTGTCTGGAAAGCCTCACCCAAGAGGTGCTGGACTAACACTACGATAAATACTGTGTCTTTTTGTAATATATATATTTATATATATATATAATCTCATTTTTTTACTTATGAAAATAATAAGCTATCACCAACTTGGATAGGCTTCATCACTAAATTAGCAGAAACCAGCTCAGCACAAACTCTCCAGAGATAAATACTGGTGGCTCAGTCATGTGGGAAAAAATGATTAAGAAAACTCCAACCCCCCTCCTCAAAACAAAACCCCCCCTTTCCAAGTAGAAGGTGCTACATGAGAGTAACCAGCTGATATGCGTCACAGGCCACTGCACGTGAAGGGGGGAGGGGGGAAGAGAGACTGAGGTGGGGAAAAAGGAAAAAGGAAAGGAAAGGGAGGAGGCCAGGCAGGAGGAGTGGACTCTGCCCGTGGCTTCCAGGTCCCTGCACCAGGTGCCTATGGAGGGCCAGGCTGCTCCAGCCCTGGGGCCGAGGGAGGGCCAGGTGGGCCAGCCAGCGTGGTCAGCTAGTGCAAGTAGTCGTCGACTCTGGCAAAGGAGCAAGATCCCAGGCCCGCTCGGGCCATAAGCCGTAGACACTCAGTTGCCTGGCCCAGGGCAAGCATCAGAGGGGGCTGCTTTGGCAGGTTCTGAGACTCTGTGGAGGAGAGACAAGGCCTAGTCACTGCCCTGCTCAGGGCTTCGGCCCAAGTCAAAGTTCCCTTGGGAGCATAAGGCGGAAAGGAGTGAACAGTTATCTCTTGGAAGAGAGTGTTCACCTGTGTCTGTGAGTATGTCCCAGCCACCAGGTCATGGCCCTGCAGCCATGCTGGACACCCAAGGACCTTGGCCTTCTTCAGAGCAATGGGCTGCCCTGGGCCCACAGGCACAACCTAGGGCCCATCACGATCCGGCCAGACAACTCAGCTGGGCAGAGGGAAGTCAGGATTTAGGTTCAGCTACTCGAGCCCAGGAGTCCTATGGGCCACCAGAGAGCTCCTGGGCAGAGCTCACTGTCCGGATTTGGACAAACATCAACAATCCCTAGGGACAGAAGGGAGGGGGCCACCCAGGTACTG
The DNA here is from genome assembly GCA_004026765.1 of Micronycteris hirsuta. Taxonomy (NCBI): domain Eukaryota; kingdom Metazoa; phylum Chordata; class Mammalia; order Chiroptera; family Phyllostomidae; genus Micronycteris; species Micronycteris hirsuta. Next base: position 98,247 of record PVJI01003560.1, read on the forward strand.
ATGGGCAAGCTTCTACTTTTGTTACATCCACTTACCTAAAATGGCGCTGTTGAGGGCAGCGCACACAGGCTCCCTCTGGATGGGGTCAAGCTGCTGGCCAACTGGGCAGCTCCAGGGGTCAGAGTACGCCAGCAGGCTAAAGGCATCCTAAGGGACAGGCGCTCTTGAGAGGACTGTGGCACACACCACACACACACTTCCCTTGCTCCAGAGGACCCGGAGCTGTGTGGTGTCCAGTGAGGGTATGACGCACCCCACTGTTGGGTCAGGGAGGGTTGTGCCCTCCCCCAGGGCCTAGAGAGGGCGGTGCACGCCTCGGATGTCCCGTTTCCCATTGCAGACTTGACCGGAGCCCACTTTGTCCTGGTGCTGCTGTCCCGAGGGCCCTCCCAGAGCCACCCTGCCCCATTACCAAATGGGGACCCTCTCTGTGTGAGGCTCTGGCTTGGTCTGTACCTGCAGCATCTCTGTGTGGGCCAAATTCTTGCCGTACTCCCTGCCCAGCTGCTCACTCAGTGCCTGCAACTCGCGGCCAAACAGGATTATCCTTTCTGTGGCAGCCTGGTTGCCCCCACAGAGCTGCCGCCGAGGATGCCCATCATCTGCACCGAGGCCAGCAGAGAACACATCAGGAGGGGTGAGAAGAGAGGGAGGACTTGAGGGGGCCCCACAGAGAAGATGGCAAGAAGGACCCCGGGGGTCAGGGGGTGCAGCTTCTGCAGGAGGCGAGTGAGGGCTGGGAGGAGCATGGGGGCCCTCCATAGCTGAGCTGCTCTTAGTCCACCTAGCGCACGCTCTTCAGGAGACTCAAAAGCTTTCCCTCTCCCCACCCTGTACAGATGCATGGGGGCTCATAAGAGTGCTCACTCTCACGAACTCCTTCTAGCCTCAAACACAGGGGCCCCAGTATGGGCAGCAGGCCGGGCCTGCCTACCTCAAGTACCCACTCATGATTGGCTAAGGAGGCAAAGGACCAGGTCTGGCCAGGGCCTCTCAAGCTGCCAAAGCCTGCCCATCCCAACCCCCTCCTGGGGGGAAGCTGCATCTGGACTGAGTGTTCCGCCCCTGGAACACCACGCTGGGGCACAGCCCTCACCCATGCTGGACTCGTCTGTCTGCAGGTCCTCATGCTTGTAGGCACCATTGACGATGCGTGTGGACATGCTCTCCAGCACACCATTGGGGTAATGCTCTGCCTCCATCTCCATCTCACTGTCGCTGTGGAGAAGGGTTGGGGTGGGAGTTGGCCAAGGGGACGTGGTTGGAGCAGCCCCGTGGGGCCTGCACTCAGGCTTTAGCCCCAGGTTGCTGTGGGTAAACTGAGGGAACCTGGGAACATGAAAGGACAGCTGGCTTCCCAGGCTCCAACACTTGGGGCCCTGCTGTGACAGCAGCTATCCCCAGTGGCCTGTCATTCAATTCCCACTCTTGTCCCAATGCTGCCCCTGTGACCCTCCCCTCCCCAACCCTCCTCCAAGTTGGCACACTCCTAAACATCCCCCACTCCCAAATGATCGGGGCCTGTGAGCCCCAACAGGCATCTCTGGGAGCCAAAACCAGGTCAGCCCTAAGGCATGCCTGGGAGCCGCTAAAAGCCACCTGTAACCTGCAGCCTAAAACTCCTGCCTGCCCTACCTGGGTGACCACAAGCCAAGCCCCCCAAAATTCCTTCAGTATAGACTTTGGGGGTTCTAAGGCCTGGTCTTCTTGAAAGAGACCACATTCTCAGCCTGGCAGTGTCAGCGTCTCTGGATAAAGATAGGGCCAAGAAGTCCTGGCGGGGTAGCTCAGTTGGTTAGAGTGTCGCCCCAATATGCCAAGGTTGCGGGTTTGATCCCTCGGTCAGGGCACATGCAAGCATCAACCAATGAATGCATCAGTAAGTGGAACAACAAATTGATGTTTCTCTCTCTCTCCCTCTTCAACAACCCCCCCTTTCTTCTCTCTCTCTAAAATCAACACATTAAGAAAAAAAAAAAATAATAAAACAGGGCCGAGTGAAGTGGCAATTGAACCACTGGTAGGGCCAGAAGCTGGCACCAATGCCTGGCAGGTCAGCAGCTACTACTCCAGGCATAGACCAGGGATGGAGGTGGGGGATGAAGTGCAGGGGGCAATCTCAAAAGACAGGCTGCAGGGGGCCCAGCTGGCACAGAGCAGAAGGCGGGGGGAAGCAGCAAAGTAAGGCAGGCACCTGGTTTCCTGATTACTGGTGCTGCTGTGGAGCTGGGACTTGGTGGAATCTGTTGAGTTGGACTCGGAGTAATTGACGGAGGATGGGGATGAGGAGGATGAGGAGGACGAGGAGGAGGAAGAGGAGGAGCTGGGTGCAGGGTATTTACTGTGGTTCTGCTTGCTCTTGGTAGAGGCGACGCCATTGCTGCAGCTGGGACTGTCTGCACCTGTAAGCCAGGGCCAGTCAGAAGAGGAGGGGCAATGTGCCATCCAGTGGGGCCCTGGGAATGACAGTGGTCCCACTTCCCTTCCCCCAAATCCATCAGTGAACCCTAAGCCCAGCCCAGGGAAGAATATGTAGGTGGCCTCTCTTCTCCACACCAGGACTTCCCAGAGCCGTCTGGAGAGTGGCTGACCTGTGCTGTGCATGTGGGAACTACTGGGGCCGTGTCGGGGGCTGAGGTTGGGGGAGCCAGGATAGCTGTCCTGGGACTTGGGGCTTCGGGAGCTCAAGCTGCGGACCTCACTGTCGGTCCCATTCACCATCTCCACAAACTGTCGGCACCTGCGGAGGGAGCGGAGCGGCACTGCTCTGGGCTTGGTCCAGGCTGTGTGTTCCCACCACCAGCTAAGAAGGGCTGGGCTATGGGGGAGCTGGGAGGCCCCCAAACTTACTTGAGCATGAAGAGCAGGTTGGGGTTGTGCTCCAGCAGCCCTGGGTAGAAGCGCTGTGTGGTCTCAATGGCCTCGCCCACACGGCCCTCGAGCACCAACTTCTGGATCTCTGCAGAGAGCAAGACACAGCAGCAGTGAGAGTGGGGCCGCAGATCTTGCTCACCGAGGCATGCCTGCGCAAGGCCAGCCCGGAGCACCAGGCCAGCCCAGAGCACGGACCGGCTGACACCCAGGTCGGCTGGCTCAGAGCAGCACGCCCAGCTGAGATGCTCCCGGAAGAGGCTGAAGAAAGAACCTGGCTGCCCAGCCCCACAGAGACCCTGGTTTCTGCCAAGTGTTGGGGAGTCCTCAAAGAATAAGAGTGAAAAACAGAGCAGGGACTCTTAGCCCAGAGGCAGGAGGGTGAGTTTGGAGGCTTGCTCCTAGGGAGCACACGTCCCTGGGAACCTGGGCTGGGGGAGGGCCCTGGCTGGGGGAGCACGATCTGAGGGTGGGCATCCAGGCAGCTTGGCGACCCTAGGGGCTCCTCCTCAGACAAATTTCTCTCCTTTGGGGCCTCACAGGGGAGTGGCAGTGGGAGCACACGGGTTTCTGGGCCAGAGCCCATGCCTTGGTAGTCTTCAGGGGCTGCAGCACGCTCCCTGCCAGGAGAGGAGGTCACCCTCCTCACAACGGCATCTCTGCGGTTGCCACCGCTCAGGCCGTCAGCAGCTTGCTCTTGCCCTGGGGCCTGCTGCATCTTGCTGGGAGTGACTTCTGGGTATGAGGCTGTCATTCGTAGACCCCAAGTCTGGGATCCCTTTCCGTCTGTCTGGTTGGGCCCGGGCGTAGCTCCTCTGGGAGACACAGACACATGCACACACACAGAGACGACAGGCTCAGAGAGACAAGCAGGTGCACACGGACAAACACTTCCACACACACCGTTCTCCCTCACTCCTCTCTCTTCTTAACTCTTTCCTGGGCTCTGTTTCCTCTCTCCCAACGCCCTCTTTCCATAAACAGGCCCCAAACACAGTGCCCAGGCCAGTAGGAACACCAGGAAAGCTTCCTTTGGCTCCTTCCTCTGGCTGTCTGCGACGGGCAGGACCAGAGGTGGGGAGCAGAGAGAGGCGCTACCACAGCAGCCACTGAGCATCAGCCCTTGCCCTGTCTGATTCCCTCAGTCCTCTCTACAACCAGGAGCAGGCAGAACTACTAAAGCTGAGGAGATAGTGTGAAAGGCAGGACATTGGTCTAAGACACAAACACACTTCTTTTCAGAAGACCATGACCGCGACGCTGAGTAGAATTCAGATTTCTGGGGAAAGGGAACAAGGCGGGAGGCGGATCCAGCCATGCCTGGCCCCCGCCATGCTGGGCCAGCAGAGGGGGCCTTAGGGAGGCTGCACTTAGACATTCCCATGCTGCCGAACCGCTCGTCTGGGCAGCGCTGTCCTGAAGGAGGGACAGAAGCAGGGCCTGGGGCTGAGCTGGGGCTCTGGGCGGGTCTCCTGGTGGTGAGGAACAGAGCTGCACGGACTCCTGACAGGTCACCCAAGGCTGGCACAAGCCCGAGAGCAGAGTCGGGGACAGGTGAGGGAAGGAGGGAGAGGGAAGAGGAGAATCAGCCTTACTTTGTCGGTTCTTTATAGACGCTTGTTCTTCCTGAATCGGGGTTTCAGTCATTCGGGCAAAAGCCGTGGCTGTGGCACAATACCCATGATGCACCAGGTAAGATGAGACCATGCTGGAAGAAAGGAAATGCCCAAGGTGACACTCCAGAATTGCATTTTTCGTAGTTACAGAATAGTCACAGGAATGTACATTATAGCACAGGGAATACAGTCAATAATTACTGTAATAACTATGAATGATGTCAGGTGGGTACTTGAAATATTGGGGGGACCCCTTTGTAGAGTATACAATTATCTCACCACTATGCTCGATACCTGAAACTATGCAAAACAATATTGAATGTAAGTTGTAATTGAAATTTTTTTTTAAATATAAAAAAAAAAACAAAACCCTGCATTTCTCACTGACCACCTGAATGAACAGACAATCTCCCTCTTAGGTTTCCCTAAACCCCTCTTAAAGAGCAACCTCCATAGAATGAGAATAAAAGGATTGAAACAAAATGCAAACTCCCCCCAGTGCTTATGGAGTCAGGCTGGGCGCGGGCCTGTCCCTGCATCTGTCCTGCAGCCTGGAGGAGCAGCTGCAGTTTCTCTGGGATGTGCTGCCCACAAGCGGGCAGGCAGGGGAACGAAAGCACACACAGGCACACACCATCTTCTCATGGAAGCACTGCCCCCCTGTGAACGGCAGCGAGTCCAGAGATGGTCCCTAGTGTCTCTGAGGGCTTCCTGGAAAGGCAGCCCGCCAAGCAGTCTGGCAGCCGCCCAGCCAGGGAGGACGCATGCCACGTGTGGATCTTCTACAGACACAGGAGCTCCCCTGTGGGCGCCTGGCAGGAGCATCCTAGCTCATAAGGCAAACCTGGCCCCCAGGAATGCCGGTTCCAAAGGGTCATGGGGAGGTAACCCACGAACCAAGTTACTCCCTGTACGCTGCAAATCAGGGGCCTGGGAAGCCAAGATAGCCCGCAACAACAAGGCCAACAGGAATGCTATTTTTGGGAAAAAGTCCTGAGAAGCCCGAGGCCCGGTGGCCACTTAATCCCCCCTAAAGCTGTCTGAGCAGTGGCATGAGAGCACATGTGCACCCACGTGCAGGGTGGAAGGACGAGCCCTCCCATCTAATGTGTACGGAAGTGAATACCTCCGAGTGTACACGTGCCTGGTGGCGTTTTTGCACTTGCCAGAAACAACGTCTGACGGGCTGTCATGAAGAAGGCGCAGAAGTTCAGCTGTGCGTCCCGCTGTGTCTTATGGGGTAAATGAAATGATACACACGAAGTGCCCAGCACAAAGTACAGCCTCTTATTATGAAATTATGTATTTATAATAATGTTCTAAGCAATAATTCTTATCATTTTATTATTATTATTACTATTAACACAAGGGCAAAACTTTCTGACAACACGTGGCTCAGATGAGTCCCACGTGCACATCAGACACCACTAAGATGTACTACCCTTTTGATTAGATAATTCTACTTCTTGAAAGGGCACCAAGAAAAAAAATCTTCAATAAGAAAAACTCGCCCTGGCTGGTATAGCTCAGTAGATTGAGCATCAGCCTGCTAACCAAAGGGTTGCTGGTTCAATTCCCAGTCAGGGCACATGCCTGGGTTGTAGGCCAGGTCCCCAGTATGGGGTGCTCTAGAGGCAACCACACGTTGATGTTTCTCTGCCTCTCTTTCTCCCTCCCTTCCTCTCTCTAAAAGTAAATAAATAAAATCTTTTAAAAAATAAAAAAGGAAAAAAGTCAGCATAACAGGGTTACCTCCATAAGCAAAAGGGAAGAAATAACCTGAACCTCCCACCACGGGCAGCGAGCCAAGGGGCTTATGGCAAATTTGTCTCCACGATAACACAGCCATTGACAATATCCATAAAAGGAACACAAGTAATATGCAGGTGCTGGTAAATACTACATATGAACACGCACAGGCACACAGACACACACACATAAACAAATACACCCGTGTGTGGATTCCAAGCCTTGTAAGCTGAGAGTATCAGTCCCTCCCCCCACACAGCTGGGACAGCTCCAGCTCTCTCTTGCCCATCCCGGCAAGCCTGCTGCAGGGGCTGGCACTGTGCTGGCCCTCCCAGCACGAGCTTCTCCTTAGCTCTGGGGACTGTGAACCAGATGTAGCCATGCTGCTCTTCCTGAGAAGGGTCTGGCCATCTCGCCCCTGCCTCAGCTCTCCCTGGGCCTGGCTCAATTTCAGTCCCTTAAGAAAGGAAAGCTACACAAAGAACCCAGGGTGCACCCAACCCAAGGAACCAGGACTAGTAGAAGCCCAGCCCTTCACTGCCTAACCTTGGGAGCCAAGCTAACAAGTTAACCCACCTCCTGGCAGAGTGGGTACTGGTCACTGCCTCACTCAGGCCTGCAACTGGTAAGTGGAAGAGAGACCCAAACCTGTCCTCCCTTGGGATCCTCAGCAAGACTGGCCTCTAGGACAGTCTGGGAATTACTCAGCCAAGAGCTACTAGAATGGTCCAAGGAACGTCTCTCTTCCTGTCACCACTGCCATGGATGTGGGGGACTTAGCTGAATGCGGACCCTGAGAGGTGACCTCAGGCCAGAATTACAGCATGACAGATACTCACTATGGTGTTTTAAAAAAAAAAAAAAGTCTACAGAGGAAGAGACCACGTGGCATCCTAGGACATCCTCTGCAAAACGACCTGGGGAGGGAAAACAGCCCTGCTGGAGATATTATACAGAGAGCCATCAGATCCCCTTGGGGTGGAGGGTGGGGTGGGCAAAGGTTTAATTAACAGCAGATGTGGAGAAATGAGTGGGAACCACCCATCAGATAAGAGGGAAGCAGGAGAGCAGCAGGCAGAGTCACCCTGGGAGAACTCTCCAGAAGGAACGCTACCCACTGGAGTTCATGAGTGGCTCATGGCAGTCCAGGGGCCTGCAGAACAGTAAGGGCCCTGGGATGGGGCAGGGCTGGGTAAGGGCGGGAGCAGGGCACTCACTTCTGCAGCACTGCCTGCCACTCGCCAAGCTGGGCACTGATGGGGAAGCAGTGGACAGTGCCCTGGACCTTGGCACGCCATTCCCGCATGTAGTCCTCAATGTCAAACAGGAAGGGCTGCTGCCCAAAGTTGGCGTCCACAATCTCCCCGGGTGTCTGCAGGCCTACGGTGGGGTAGAGGTTGGCCTGAGGAGGAGAATGAAATGTCAGTCAGGCCCTGAGGGCAGTGGGGCAGCAGGCCTTGCCTCGCCTCGCCTCGCCTCACCTCACCTCCAGTGCAGATGCAGAGCGGGAAGGCACTGGCTCCCACCGGCTGTTGCCCCAGCTTTGAGAGAACTGCAGTGAGGCTGGAGGAGGTGGGGCTGAGTCACGTACCGCCCACCTCCCTACAAAACACTATTCCCCAAAACTTGAGGGAAAAATGCAAAAGAAAAGCAAGCCAGGTTGAACATGGAATCTCCTCTCCTGCATCAGAGGCTATGGTGTCCCCAAAGCCCAAAGCTCAAGGTCCCATTTCGGGACTTGCCCAGGGCACAGACAGGCATGCCAGGATCCAGGACCCTGCAGGTGTGCCTGTAAAGATCTGCTGCAGGGGTGGATAACGGCTCCTCTCAGACAGATCCAGGACCAAGGATCTCTTTGCCACAAAAAGGGGTGCATGAGGGGGCAGGAAGAGATAGGGGGAGGCAGGAAGGAAGGGGAAGAGGAGACATGGCAAAGAGGTTAGGTGGTTTAGATCCCCTGACACTGGCAAAGGGTAAACAGGCCATTGCCCTTCCTGTCAGAGACGTACTAAGAGGGTCTCCAGGCCAGTGAGGTTTGGGCATGTCCCTTCGTGGGTATGGAGTTCCTTGCTTACCATCTATCCCCTGCCATGACCAGCTTTTGCCAGATCACTCCCTCACTCAGTGTCTCCTGTGACTCCCCACTGCTACTGCCCACATTCATGTCCACCGTTTCACGTCTCGCCAGCCTCCTTCCCACTGTCACTGGGTCCCCAGTCTTCTCTTCTGCCTTCTATCCTCAGGCCATGGGTCATTCCTGAGTGTCATGTGCCTTCACTGCATGCTGGGTTCAGCCCACCATGAGCTGAACCTACAAGACTTCTTGCTTCCATGAACCTACAAGACCTCCAGCTTCCTTCCTTTCCCCTCCTTCATGCCACAGGCAAAGCCCACCACCTCCAACAAGCCTTCCCTGTATCTACTCACTTTCTAGCACTTATTGACACGTCTGACTATTTCATGTCACGTCCCCACTACTAGACTTCCCAGCCAGGGTCAGAATTCCCCTCTTGTGTCTCTTCACTCCACCTAGGACCACAGCCCCTCTCTGGGGCCTCCAGGTAGGAGGGAAGGATTCTGACTCACAGACAAGAGGCTCTAACAGGATCCTGGGTGCCGTAGCCTGAGCTTTAGAAGGCCCTGCAGATCACAAGGGCACTTCTTTGGGCATCACAGGAGTGCCCAGGATCCCAAAGAAGCCATCAGAGTCAGCAAACCTTTCCTCTTTCCAGATCCCAGCCAGGGAAGACAGAGCAGGGCACAGGCTCCCAGAACTCTGGGTGGAGGTTCCGCATACGAGGCCTGTGATGACTATTAATAAAGGACTAGGGTGCAAGAGGTGGGCATGGCCCTGAGCTAAGCCAGCCAGAAACCTCACCCCATTCAAGAGGAGACAACCCCTCAAAGCTCACCTCTCTGGCTCGGGGTTCCCTGCATGCTAGCAGGTCCAGTCCCCTAGGGCACTGGCTCTCCACAGGGGGCTCTAATGCAGATGCACAGGGGCCTACAGTTCAGGAACGAGTCTCCACACTCTGCACCCCAGTCCACTGGCGTAAGTCACCCAGAACTGGCTCAGGCCAGCTGAGCCATGGAGCTACCCTCACCCCTAGCTGTCTTTAGAACGCCACAAATCACTGTCACCTGCTAAGAGTCATGGAGGAAGACCAGGCCTTGGTACTGGAAAGAGAAAGGCGAGCAGGTACCCCCCACTGGGACCGTCAAGTAGACAGCACAGCACACATCCCTGGGTGGGGAAAGGGACAGACTCCACACCCTGCACAGGCAGACACCACCGTACCCCAACCCGGTCGGCCCCCCAAGAGTCGGAAGAGGGGAGACACAACCGTGGTACTCACCGGGAGATCTGTGAAGGCTATACCTGTGGAGGGAAAGAACAGTCATCAGCCCATGGGGGGTCCATCACCATAGCTGGGGAGGGGCTGGGCACCACATCAACCCTATGGTGGAGGCCAAGCACACATAGCTTTAGACCCTGGCCTTCCATTTGCTGGGTGGCCTGGCCAGAAGTGAAGTCAGATACTTAAATATTTGTCCACAGCTCTTCCACCCTCTCAGGAAGTCTCTTAGAAAGGACTAAAATCCAGACAACCTGCCGCTGAGGCCTTTCCAGGCCTGATCCTGCTCACAATCCAACACGTGTTTGTGGGGACCCACTACACCTGCCAGGCTCCTCCTCATTCGTTACCTCATCTGGTCTCACACCAACTCCGGGGAGCAGGCTTCCTACTCCCATTTTACAGATGAGGAAAGTAAACCTCAGAGGTTGAGTGGTTTGCCATTTAGCCATAAAACTACCAGAAGCGGTGGGACTGGCCTCATTCCTAGTCTGACACTCCGTATCACCTCTAAGCTGACCGCAGCGGAGACAGTGAGGGTGGTGGCTGCCCTTTGTCCCCCCATACCCACCCAGAGTCACTAGGGCTTCCAAGCTGACCAAGCCCAGGTTAACACTGGCCTGTGTACCCTCTGAATTCTCCTGGCAAGGGAAGAGGTTGTGTTTCCAGGGACTTCAGCCTGAATCATAAGCGGGGGTGCAGGAGAATGGGACCCAAATATATGAGCAGGCCTGAGCAGGAGAGTGGCCTCATAACATGCACCAGAGCACTCTTGTTCTGCAGACTGTGAAACGAGGGGGCCAAAGAAGACTGTCCGAAGGACTCGTAGCCTTCCCATTTTTTAGATAAATTCTTGTATCTTCTAGAAACTCCTGACCTTTTTGTTTGGTCCAAAGCCTCTCAAACCACTGACTCAGAGGTTCCAGTCTGCTCTCCCAACTCCACCCAGAAAAGAAACGGAAACCCCACAAGAGATAGCAGGTGAGGGATCTGACCGCAGGTTCTCCCAGTAAACCTGGGGCCAGAGTCATGCCAGCCGGCCGCTGTATACCGTGTGCTTCCTCTGTGCTGGGCACCGGGCTCAGGGTCTAACAAGAAACCATTCAATCCTCAGAACCACCTGGAAGGTGTGTACTGTCTCTGACGCTAGTTTACGGGTAACACCGAGGCACGGAGAGACTGTTTACACTCTTTGCTAGGCTACTTTGCTCCGCAGTGAAGGAAGCTCATCAACTCCGTGACCGGCCTGCCTGAGGCTACTCTGGGGTCCCCCATGCAGAGCCGACAGTGGCAGAGCTGGCGGAAACCTAGGAGCCCCTCGGCACCCATGAGGAGGAGATGGCAACATCCACCCTCCAGGGCCACGTGGGAGCTGCCCTCATGGAGCTCAGCGCGGCCAGGCTGCTGCTGTATGCCGGCTGACGGAGGCGGCCCACAGAGCCCTGGAAGAAGGGGGAGTCCAGGCTCCGGCAATGATCTGCAGCGTGACCTTTGGCAAGTTACCCAACCACCTCTTTGAGCCCATCTGAAAATAATGGGGGAACACTAATCCCAACCCTCAAGAGAGAAACTGAGATACTTTGTGAAAGCTGCTTCATAAACTGTGAGGTCTGGGTACAAGTTGGCTGCAGTTGTGCCACTGGGTGAGGCAACTGCCATACTTCTGGGCAGGGAGCGGCCTACCCAGGCTTACCAGCTCTGTCTCACAATGGCACTCAGGAAGGATGAGACCTTGAGGTGCTTCCAGGAGCACGAGGAGAGGCTACTCCACCCCCTGCTGCACTGGACAAGGGCAAGACTGCTCCCCCGAGCCCCGCAGGTCTCTGGGAGCCACTGCGATGAAAAATCTGGGTAGGCCACGGGAAGGAGGTCCAGGCAAAGATCCAGGATGCAAACAGGACACTCAAACTTGCTAATACAAAGTGCCCTGAGACAAACACACACAGGTTACGGAACACTGAGACTGAGGGCGTAAAGAAGCTGGGAGAGAGCACAGAACTAGACAAAAATGACTCTGCGAGTGCGTGGACCACCTGTGGATGAGCCGTCAGGCTCCTGTCTCATTCACCTGCTAATTCACCCTTCTGTCAAGGAGCTGCTGAGACCTCCCAGGATCCAGGCCCTGTGATAGGCACTGGGACATCAGCTGCAAGCCTGGCCTTCAAAGCGCTGCTGACTCCAGCAACAGAGATGGCATGCAACTAATAATTATATAGACAACTGATTAATGACACATTGGGTCAGTGCCGTGACTGGGGACATCAGAATAAAGGAATGGGGAGGCCAGGAAGCACCGTTCTCCTCTGAAGGGGGAAAGGTTCTGAGGTTAGAGAACAGTGAGTGACTGGCTCATTGATCCTGTGGGAGATTCTGAAGAACACTTATTGATAAGCTGGCTTGTGAAAAGGAAACAGTCATTAGAAGATTAACCAAGTGGTCTATCACTCCAAGTTCATTGCCTTACCATTAAAGTTCATGATCTAGAAAATGCAGGTGATACCCAATTTTTAGCAAGGTCTCAGTAGTATCCTCATGGAGAAGACAGGAGAACATGAGTTTCAAAATAACATAACGAAGTGATTCTTTTTTTTTTTTTTTAAGATTTTATTTATTTATTTTTAGAGAGAGGGGAAGGGAAGGAGAAAGAGAAGGAGAGAAACATCAGTGTGTGGTTGCCTCTCATGTGGCCCTCACTGGGGACCTGGCCCGCAACCCAGGCATGTGCCCTGACTGGGAATCAAACCAGTGACCCTTTGATTCATAGGCCGGCGCTCAATCCACTGAGAGACACCAGCCAGGGCCCATAACAGGGTGACTCTTAAATGGATGGTGCCTACCCGAACAAGTTATAGGCTAAAGAGTTCAAATCTCAACCTTGTTCTCCTCCAATATTTTTTATATCTTAATGAAAATATACATAAACAAATTTATCAAATTTAGGTTAATGCAATGTTGAAAAGAATATCAAATATTTGAGATAGAACAAGCAAGACCATAGAAGATCTTGACAGGCTGAAAAAATAGGCAATATACTTCTGAATGAAGTGCAGTGATAAGATGTGTGAGGTCTTGGATGGGGGTCTGTATGAACATGCACTAGGAAGATGACTTTTTACAAAGAGTGTGAGGCTTTGGATTCACAGTAAGGTGTCCGTGAGCTCCTTTATGGACCTGGGGAGCCAACAAAGAGTTCATGGGTCCTGGGGCCACACATGTAGGGCCCAGAGGAGGGAGGTACGGATGCACAGGGGACAGCAGGGTACGCCCTAACCTGTGGGTCCCACAACAGGGGCCATGCTCTGACCAAGGTGCGGACAAGCTGGCGAAATGTGAAGAGGGCAGGAATCCAGAACAGAAGGGACTGGGCCTGGCTGCAGAGGGGCAGGTGAAGGGCAGCTTGGGTAAAGAGTGAGATCCCCCACAGCAGTGGCCTCTGGGACTCGGGAGAGCAGAAAAGCCCAGAGCCAGGAAATAGCTGGAGTCAGAGAAGAAAGTAGGAAGTGAGGAGCCATCTTGAGACCTTGGCCTTGCCCTCCAGCTGCTAGCGCCTCACCAGCTGAATACCAGCAACTACAGCCAGGTGGCCATGGATTTCAGAGGAGAGTTTCACTGAGGTACGCTTGAGTCAGCTATGCAGTGTCTGTGCTATGCTCTCAATGCCCACTCTGGGCTGTGGCATCCGACTGCCCTGTTGAGGAATGCTGGCTCCTGATCACACAGCCCAGCCACCAGCAAACCTGATTTCCAACAGGTCCCTTGATTCTGCCTGGGCTCATCTCCCAGAGAAGTCACAGAAGGGCTGTGGAGAATAGCAGCCTCCTTTTAAAGCCCCGGAAGTCAGTGGGTCTCCTATGAGTTGAGTTCCAAGTAAAAAACCCACCTTCTTTTCCTGGCAAGGCCTTTGGCCAGCTTGGCTGGTATGGTTCTGCGAAATCAGAGAGCTCTGCAAATCCAGGCAGGAAGTCCCAACAGCTAGGCACCAACCGCCTAGGGACCACTCTGGCCAAGGGCTCCTCTCACTCAAGGGCCAAACACCAGTCAGTCCTAGTATGGCAAGTCATTAGGATAGCCAATCTCCCTCTCTCTCAAGTTCTAATCCTAAATTTCTACACATGTGCAAGACTGCTCTTCCAAGGGACCCTCCAGGGCCTCCCTCACCCTCCACTGATTGCTGCTTTTCCTAGGTTCCTAATCCCAGTTGACAACACCACTAATTCACCCACTTTCCCATCTTCGCTTCTTCTGAAAGCATCCCATCTGGCACCAAGCCCTGCCAGGCCGCCCCTGTCCCCCACTTCCTGCACCCATTACCACTGCCTTACCTCAAGCCACCTGCCTCTTCTGCTAGCCCTTACTCCACTCAGTCCATCCTTCTCAGTCTCGCCAAAGAGCCCTTTTTAAATATAAATCTGTCCAGGTTGCTGTCTATTAACTATAAACAGGCCAGAAGAGATCTGGCCCCATTTGACTCCGGCCTGTCTGTTTACCTCCTGGACTAAAGCAGCCCTCGCGGATGCTCCACAGCAACCATCGCCCTGAGTGTCCGAAGGGCCCGGCCTTCCAAACCACTACCACTCAAGTATGTGTTTGGGACCCTCAAGCTTCTCCCCAGCCCCAGACAGTGCTCCAACAAGCATCACACAGGCCAGGGGCATGGCTGCGACACTGCTTCTCTGTCAGCACTGCCCTGGGCTCCATAAATGCTCTCGAATGAGTGGATTAGCAAAGAGAGTGCCCGGGCTACCCTCCTTTCACCTTGCAGGGCTCCACTGCCTGGAAATGGCTGAAGTTCCCCAGAGCTCAGCAGAGGATCTGGGGCACTGCTTTGGCTTCAAAGCCTGCCCGTGGGCCTCTCACCAACCAAAGTGGCTCCACAGGGTAAACCCTCCGAGGTCCCCTATGTACCCACCAAGGCTGTGACCATTCTTAGTGTAGAAGCAGGTGCCATTGATGAGGTTGACGCAGCAGCCAATCACATCTCCTGTGGTGAATGTGGGACCGTAGGGCTGGCCAGTACCGGAGGAACAGAAGGAATGCCCATCATCTCCATGGTAACCATAGGAATGTTTGTCCCAACCTGTGGGGGAAGAGAGCAGCCACAGCTGAGTAGAGGTACTTGAGAGAGAAGCAAGACAGCCACCAAAACCCACCCAGGTCTAAACTCCTCTCTCCAGCCTGCCACTTCAGTCAGCATTACAGGGTCCAACTGTGTCGAATGAGCAGTGAGTCCAGCAGCTCCCCACTCCTGAGGAGCTGAGGCAGCCCAGCTGAAGAAGCCCATGCTGTGGTCAGCAGGAACCAAAACTGTGAGTGACCTGGAAGGGACTTACCAGAAGTGCAACAAGAAGGTGAATAAAAGAAAGCCTCAAGGAGAGGGGGCTTGAAATGAGCCTCTGAAGTGTATCATGGTAGGTTTAAAAAAATGTTTCTTAAAGATTTTATTTATTTATTTTTAGAGAGAGGGGAAAGGAGGGAGAGAAACATCAATGCGTGATTGCGTTTCGTGTGCCCCCTACTGGGGACCTGGCCCGCAACCCAGGCATGTGCCCTGACTGGGAATCAAACCAGGGACCCTTTGGTTCGCAGGCCAGCACTCAATCCACTGAGCCACACCAGCCAGGGCTAAAAGAAACTTTTTTAATTGAAGCATAATTTATATGTAATGAGATTCTCCCTTTTTAAATGACAGGTCTGTAAGTTTTAACATCAAGATACAGAATATTTTCATCACTCCAGAAAGTTTCCTCCTGCCTCTTTGCAGTCAGTCCCCCTCCCCCCCGCCCCAGTCCCTGGCAACGCTGATCCGTTGCTGTGGTCTCGCCTTTTCGGATGTCGTCTGAATGGAATCATGGAAGATGGAGAGCCTGTGCCTAGTTTCCTCACTGAGTGCGATGTGTCTGAGACTCGTCCGCACTGTCCAAAGGACCAGCGTGTCGCTCTCGCCACTGCTGAGTAGGACTCCGTCACGTGGCGGCCACACAACAGTTCGCCAGCCTGTTCACTAGCTGATGACACCTGGGTCGTTTCCAAGTTTTGGCTCTTAGGTACAAAGCCAATAAATAGTCACACACGCTTGGCACAGACACATGTTGTCATTGCTCTTGGGCAAATACTTAGAAGGGGTACTGCTGGGTTATAAGATAAATATATGTTTAACTAGATAACAAACTGCCACACTGTTTTCCAAAGTGGCTGTACTGGTTTGCATTCCCACCAGCCAGGTACGGGGCTCTGCGTTCTCACCAGCGCTTAATATCGTCAGTTGTCTTTTTTTTTCTTTTAGCCACTTTAGTAGGGATGTAGTGGTTTTAATATCATTTTGGCTTTAATTTGCATTTCCCCAATGACCAAGGATGTTGAGCCTCTTTTCATATACTGATTTACTGTTGGTTTATTAGAAAATTATCGAACTATCTGTTCAAATCTTTAACCCCTTAAAAAAATTAGATTGTGTACCTTATTAAGGTGTAAGAGTTCTAAATGTATCTTGGATATATATTCTTCTGTGTGTTTTGCAAGTATTTTCTCCCAGGCTCTAGTTTGCCTTTTCATTTTCTTAACACTGTCTTTCAAAGGCCAACTAAGATTTTGATTGGGATTGTGTTGAATCTATAGATCAATCTGAAGAGAATAGACAGCTTAATAATATTGATTATTCCAACCCATGAACACGGCGTATCCCTCCATTTAGGTCTTCTTTAATCTTTCTCAACAATGTTTTGACAAATTTATCTCTAAGTACTTTATTTTTTGGTGCTAGTATGAATGTTATTTATAAATTTTAATTTTCAATTGTTTTTTGCTATTATAACAAAACATAATTGATCTTGTGGGTGGAGAAATGGGGTCAAGGTTTCTTTTTAAAGTAATAAAAAGGCTCCAAAATTAGATTATGATAATTCGCATAACTCTGTAAACACGCTAAAACCATTGAATTGTACGCTTTAAACGGGCACATTTTATGGTATATAAATGTCATCCCAGTAACACTACTAAACATACACACATGTGTTTGACATTTTATATATTCACCTGATGTCCTGCAACCTTGTTAAATTCACCAATTAGTTCTGGTAACTTTTATGAAGATTCTTCAGAATTTTTAAAATATATTGTCTGAGAATACAGTTTTATTTCTTCCTTTCCACTGCACGCCTTTTCTTTCTTTTTCCTGACTTACTGTACTGACCAGGACCGCCAATACAATGCTAAATAGAAACAGTGGGAGCCGAAGCGTACCATGGCCACACAGGGCAGAGAGTGAAGGAGGTCATTCAGGAGGGAGAAGTACAGGAAAGGCACAAATGCAGGTAAAACGGGAGGCTGTGAGCTGCACAGGGGCCTGCGTGCTCGGCTGGGGAACAGCACTGGAGCCCACAGGGCCATGGCAAGCCCAGAACCATACACGGTAGGCAAGCTGAGGGGCTGGCAGGCATATCTACTCCCCAGGGCAGCCCCTCCAAGTAATTTTTTCAGCCTCTGCTGCCGCCTTGGTGTCTGAGAAGCATGCCCGTGTGAACATGCTTCGTGACACCCTGCCCTCCCAAGTGGCATGGATAGGAAAAGCTCTCCTGGAAGGGAAAGGGCAGGGGGGCAGGGTGCGTGAAGATCCGAGCGGCTCACAAAGGGAGGCAGGCTCAAACACTCGCTCTGTGTGGTACGTGTGCACGCACGCTGCTCGAAGACAAGGGCTGTGGGCAGCTCTAAGCAAAGGTGTGGGGTGAGAACAGGTGGATGGCAGGGCCAGGGGCTGGCAAGGGAGACAGAGGCCGTAACGAGAGAGGTAAAGCTGACCAGACCGTGGAGCCCAAACTCCGTTCTGCATTCAAACCAGTGGGCTCAAGGGCAAGTTGCTCCTCATAATCACAGCATCCATCCCAAGCCTTGTGTGCCCTAAGCCTTCGTGTCTTTAGCCAGGAACCCTCTGGTTGAACAAAGATTTCTCCCAGAGCCCACCGTGGGAAACAGGCCACAGCTGAACAGCTCTCACTAATGGATGTAGGGCCCAAAGCTCTGCTGCTTCCCTCCCAGCATCTTCCCACCACATCACAAGGACACTGTCGGGAGAACTGTCCAGGACTGGCTCTAAAGGCCCAAGGCCTGGACCTGGAGCCAGGCTCTGTTCTCGCTTTCCCAATTCCCTAGAGACACTGGGAATGGCTGGCTCAACCCAATTCCAAAGCCCCTCATGCCTGGGAGTGGGAAGGGCCTTACTACTGCTGGTGGGTACACAAATCGTTTGACCTCAGGAAATGACTCTGGGTCAGCGATGCCCATTCCCACACTGACAGGCAGGCCGACAAGGCAATCACAAGCAAGGCCTCTCCTCAGGCTTCAACACAGAAAGCCTCATGGCTCGTGGTGGCAGCAGCTGCCGTAGTGGCTGCTTCCCTGGTCTACAGAAGGCCACAGATGAAGAACAGTCAATTGGACAGCAGTGAGGACCAAAGTGACAATCATCCCTCCAAGTTTGGCTCAGACTGGGCTTGGTGGCCCCGGGCCTGCTCACCAGCTTCCCCTGACTCAGGATCCACATCCACACCAGTCATGGTAGTCCGCCCCCAACCCCCCGCCCCCCACCGCCTGGATTCCTCGGATGGAGCATGGGGACTTTCCACCTGTGACTCAGTTGACTGAGCACAATGTGGCAACCTGTTAGGAAAGCACTGTACTAGCCCTGTGTGTGTGGCACAAGTGCTGCCACCTTCACCTCACCAAGAGACTGGGGGCCTTGCTAACCAGCCACATGGCTGAGAAGTACCAGAGCTGGGATTTGAACCTAATCTTCAGGTTCAAAAACCCACTTCTCCCTGCCATAGGAACAGTCTCATTTGGGGTGGTGACTACTCTGGTACTGAAACCATCCCCAAGCCCTTGCCCCACCACCAGATGAGTGATCGGATGCACTGTTTTAGGGATCTGTGGACCCGAGATCTCTGTCTGGCAATGAGTCACAGGGCCTGCAGGCCAGCAGTGAGGGAAAGCCCAGACCCCAGCCCTAGAGTGACCCCAGCCACTGACTGGTGCCTCCTGTCTGAAGGCCATAGCTGCTCATCCCTGCTTTGCAGGGCACACCCACCCCTCCTGCCTCACCAGGCCGCCAGGGCCAGCAGACGAGGACACACACCTCCACGCAACCCCAGCCCACTCCTTCCACCCGCAAAGATGATCCTGCATGGTCGATCTTTTTTCCTTTACATTTTATTTACTTTTAGAGAGAGAGGGAGGGAGACAAACAGCAATGTGTGAGAGATACATGGATTAGTTGTCTCTTGCACACCCCCAACCGGATACCTGGCCAGCAACCCAGGCATGTGCTCTGACCGGGAATCAAACCGGTGACCTTTCAGTTCACAGGCTGGCACTCAATTCACTGAGCCACACCAGGGGGTGTGGTGAATCCTTTATGCAGATTTTACTATCTAGAAGGTAGAAGACATGAGCTGGAAAGTTTTCTTTTTTTAGCTTGCTCAGATTGAAGTAGCAGATACTCTAGAAAACCTAATAAAAATGTGGCCATATGATTCATTAAAACTACTGATACAGCCTGGAAGAACCATCCCTACTTAGTGACTCAGGGACATTTGGGAGATATTTTTGTCCCATGTATGGGAGCACATAACTTCTACCAAAACAACATGTGTACATTATCAAAGTATTCCGTATACTTTTTTAAAAAATTTAAGTATTCCGTATACTTTTTTAAAAAATAATATAATTATTGCCCTGGCTGGCGTAGCTTGGTGGATTGAGCGCGGGCTGCGAACTAAAGGGTCGCGGTTCGATTCCCAGTCAGGGCACATGCCTGGGTTGCATGCCAGGTCCCTGGTGGGGGCCACATGAAGGGCAACCACACATGGATGTTTCTCTCCCTCTCTTCCTTCCCTTCTGTCTAAAAATAAATAAATAAAATTGTAAAAAAAAATAATAATATAATTATTTTGACAAAACTACCATAGAATTGCCCTGACTGGTGTGGCTCAGTAGACTGAATGTCAGCCTGCAAACCAAAGGGTCGCTGGTTCGATTCCCAGTCAGGGCACATGCCTGGGTTGTGGGCCAGGTCCCCAGTAGGGTGTGCAAGAAAGGCAACCACACATTGATGTTTCTCTCTCTTTCTTCTTCCCTTGCCCTCTCTCTAAAAATAAATAAATAAATAAATAAATACTTAAAAAAAAAAAAAAACTACCACAGAATTTTTCAATTTTTAATTTGAGCTATAAACATGGATTCAATTTTTTTTTAAACTGAAGAGCTCAATAAAAAAACCAAAATATTTATTTAGCCCTGGCTAGGTAGCTCAATTAGTTGGAGCATCATCCTGTACACCAAAAAGGTTTAGAGTTCAATTTCTGGTCAGGGCACATGTCTAGGTCGCGGGTTCAATCCCCAGTCAGGGCGAGTGTGAGAGGCAACTGACTCATGTTTCTCTCTTTCTCTCCCTCCCCCTTTCTCTCCCTCCCCCTCTCTCTCTCAAGTCAATAAACTTACCCCCCGGTGAGGATTTTTTTTTTTTTGCCCTGCTGGTGTGGCTCAGTGGATTGAGCACCAGCCTGTGAACCAAGAGGGCACATATCTGGGTTGCGGGCCAGGTTCCCCAGTGCAGGGCACGCAAGACGCAACCGCACACTGATGTTTCTCTCTCTCTTTCTCCATCCCTTCCCCTCTGTCTAAAAATAAATAAATAAAATCTTTTTAAAAATTTTTATTTAGAGTCAGTTCAGGTTTCACAATCACCTCATTTTGACTGCAAAATAGATATATTTGCCTGTCCCCCCCCCCGCCAATTCCAAAATGATTTATCTATGATATAGATTTGCCCAAAGAAAGAAAATTCAATCCTTGTGGTATTCTGAATAAGACCTCCCAAAGATGTCCTTGCCCTAATTCCCAGAACTGTGAATATGTTTCTTTACATGGTAAAAAAAAAAAAAAAAAAAGAAAGAAAGAAAAACCTTTTGCATAAGTGAGTACATTAATGCTCCTGAAGTGGGAGCTGATCCTGAATCACAGGGCAGTGGGTTGCACAATGCAATCACATGGGTCCTTGGAAGTGGCAGGCAGGAAGGTCAAGCCAGAAAAGGTCACGTGATAGCAGGAGCAGGGAGACACTAAAGGAGGCCTCGCTGCGGGCTCTGAAGTGGAGTGTGGGGCCAGGAGTCAGGGAATGCAGGTGGATTCTAGAAGCCCAAACAGACAAGGAATCAGATTCTTCCCTAGACTTCAGAAAGAATACTGCCGACACTTTACGCTTTGACTTTAGGACTTCTGTCCTCCAGAAACGTAAGGTGGTTGTTTTAAGCCACTGCGACTGTTCCAGCAGCAGCAGGGCACTAACACAGGCCCCTGTGGCTGCGAGGTCAGTGAGCGTCTGGAAAGACGGGTGAAGAGAAGCGACACTTCAACTCCTTGTCTCCTCACAGCGCTGTGAAGTTAAAAGCCTTTCCAAAAAAAGTCAGACCTGTAATATATCTTCAAATGAAGCTTTCGTTTTAGAGCCAGCATTTCCCCCACACAACTAAGAGTCGGTGTGTGCGCACGGGCGTATACGTACACGCACGAAAGGCGGCTCGGGGTTAAAAACGAACGTTATCATACACCTCATTTATTAACAGCTCTGCGGCAACTGCTTGATCTGGGGCCACTGTGCCGAATTCCCATCCTCGGGAAAGGAAAAGCATCACCCACTTGCCGCCAATTAGTTAACAGAGGCTGGCTCCACGGAGGTGACGAGAGGGTGTGGCGGGTGGTGTGAAGGGAGCAGATTAGATAAACTGCATAAGAAAACCAGTAAGCACCTACGAAAACAACTGGTAGATAAAATGTGTGTTGTTGTCAGTCTCAGGCTGGGGTCCTACGGAGGGCGGTTCGACCTTCGACAGAAAGAGACCCGGAGCCCTGACTGCCCAGGCAGCCTGGCCCCGGCCACAGGTCTGTGCCTCCAACACAGCAGTCCCTGGGCAGTCACTTACCTCCTTAGACCTTGGTTCCCTCCTCTACAAAATAAGGGGAGAGCAAGTAGACATTGCCGCCAAAGGGTGAGTTTACTTGTGAGAAACATTCCGAGTCTCCAAGCCGATCAGCAGGCTCCCCATCTGAGGGCGAGGAAACTGAGGCACGGAGAAGCTGTGTGAAGCCCGTGGTCTCAGAGGTGACTCTGTTCAGAGGCTCAGCTCCCCTTGCTCTGAGGGAGCACCAGGTAGATAAGTGCAAGGGTGAAGCCGCCACCTCCGCCTTCCTGAGGTGGCCCCCAATCCAAACACAGGCAAGAGAAAGGTGCTCTAAAAGTAGAACAGCATGAGCGCCTCAGGACTGGGCTCCATCAGAAAAGACCTCAGGTACCCCCCACGAGGCTTCTGGACCCCAGGCTTGGCTGACTTGCCCAGTACTACTCCACATCAGTGTCAAGGCTGGGTTCCGTAGACTCTGGGAAGGGAAGGGCACGAAGCCTCCTGGTGCCCTTCCCCCAGGGCCACAAGAACAAACAGCAGGGTAGGGGAACAAGGAGTGCTAGAATGTGTCTGCCAGTCCTGCGGGTTTGCAAGATAGCCCTCACCTTCTCCCTAGAAGGAGCTCCTCCCTTGCAGCAGCGCTGTGGCTTCAGCAGGGACTGCTAATCCCAGTCCTCCCTCCTGTCTGAGGCCGGGCTGACGGACTGACCCACGCTGGACCCGCCAGAGATCTTCCTGGAATCTTTCTACAAAGGAGCTGGGAGAAGAGCGGGTCTCAAAGCTGCTGTCTTTCCAACCTCCTGTAGAAAGCTGGTTTGACAGACTAAAGCTAATAGAGCAGAAAGCAGAGGCGAGAGAGACACAGAGAGAGAGCTGGTTTCTCTGTTTGCCCCGCCTGAGGTCTGGCAAAACAGGCTGATTAGAGGTGGGTTTCTCTCCCCTGAAGCAACCAAAGTTCTCTACGGAGAAGGGTCACACCTAAGCATCGTTTTTGTTTGCCTTGTGTAACACCTGGCCCGCAGCAGGAGGTGCTCATGAATTGTTTGTTGAAATGAAGAGGGAAGTGTGGCCAAAGTTGGCAGGAACCTGGAGCACAAGACTGTCAATGTGTCAGACCACCTGTGACACCTCATCTGTGGGCAATCCTCAGCTTGACTGTGAGGAATTTTGTTGTTATTAAAAAAAAAAAAAAAAAAAAATTAAGAGCCCTGGCTGGTGTGGCTCAGTGGACTGAGTGCCGGCCTGCGAACTGAAAGGTCACTGGTTCAATTCCTAGTCAGGATACACACCTGGGTTGCAGGCCAGGTCCCCAGTTGGGGGAGTGTGAAAGGCAACCGATCGATATATCTCTCACACATCAATATTTCTCTCTTTCTCCCTCCCGTACTTTCTCTCTAAAAATAAATAAATAAAATCTAAAAAAAAAAAAAAAAAAAAATAGAGCTGCCCGATTTCATCATGCCCCTACGTGCACAGTCTAATGGTGAAGCTCCGTCCGGGCCCTGGAAGGAGGCCCGCAGCCAGGCTGCAGAGCTGGCTCCACCCCCTGGGTGCTCTGGATCAGATGATGAGCAGGGCAGCAGGTGAGGACACCGCTCTGACAGAGTGCCGCCCCACTAACCATTCCTCCTCCTCCAGGGAGTGTAAGCCTCGCCACTCCCACAGACAACTGATGGGTAGCCAGTGTGACGCCCACGCAGAAAAGCCTATCCCCTGCCACATCGGATGCCAGTGACGCAAGGAGAAGCGAAGCCGCATTCAGGCCAGGAGGCCATAAGTGCCCAGATCAGATGCTCTGGCACTACTCATTTCCCCTTACAGCATCACTCAGAGGGCAAGTCTCAGTCACAGGAGTACGGGGGTGGCTGAGGAAGTGGCTTATCATCTTGGCACTCTCACATGCCACCCCCCCCTCCGTTACCGTGCCCTAGAGGTGGGCGACTCCTCACAGGGGTGCCCGGGAATCCAGCCTGATTGTGCCAGGGGCCCCCACACACCACTCCCATCGCCCAGGACACATCAAGAGCTTCAGTCCCGGGGCAGCTGGGAATGAAGAGAACTCCTATGCTGAGTGCAAAGATTTCTGCATTGTTAATCAGCACATT